>APFE031528229.1:125339-154488 GCA_000404065.3 Pinus taeda
CCATTTTGAGACATACAAGAGCCATCCACATCATAGACTCAGATGTTGGAAAGGCATCTAAGTGTGGAAGTGTCTTCATTCAGTATATCTGCTGACAAGGACCAGGACATAAAGGACATGTATACAGACATTAAAATGAGGAATGAGAAGCTCAAAGCTTAAACATATGACCAATATCTGAAACTCACTCCCACAAATAAAAAAAGGCTAATGTCAGCTTTTAACATTAAGGAGGGAAAGCTTCAACTGTCCTTTATCAAACTTACAACACAGTAGCCCAAGACATCATCAGACTTCAAGAGGGTTAAATTTGAAGTATTGGCAAGGGATATTCATCCCATAAACCAAATAGAACTGCATAAATAGGCTGGAGAGATGATATACTCCACCCTTACAGGTAAGGCCATAGCTGCCCATCAACTATAGAATTCATTGAATAATATCTCAACACAGGTTCAGTTGGAGAAGGCATCCTCACAGGTCAAGGATACCAGGATTAAGTCTTTGGAAGAATTAGTTATTGAGTTGGGACATGATCCAAAAGATATTAAAGACCACAACAACAAGCCAACATAAAGAGCTACAAACCAAACCATAAAAGCCACCAATACCACAATAAAAGGGACAACATGAAAGCAATTCAATAGTTGTCTCTATATTCTTGCAAGAAGATATTTTATGTTTCCTAGATTAAATCGCAAGTTAGTTTGAGATATTTTGTAATAATTTTTGTATAAATACTTCACAATTCGAAGTATGTAGGGTGTATTCTTAGACATTTCTAAAGACTTCTTGATCAAGAGATTGTAAGCTATTATACCACCTACTAGACCACCAAGCTGGATTGATGAATAAAGACAAGATATTTCAAAGGATTCATGTGTTGAGTGAAGTGCAAATAAGTATTTTCTCGCATTGATTGTCTTCTTTCTTAAAAGTTTTTCCATAATGTACATCTAAATCTGAATGTTATAACATGGAATGATATCTCAGAATTTGCTCAATTGCACTCTATTTTAACAGTTATGCATTAACATTTTTTCTACTGATATCTAAGTTAAGGAAGTCTTAATTGCTCCTTAGTTAGGTTGTCTCTTTATAATCTATAGCAGAGGATTCTTAATTTCCCTTTGTTTACGATTACCCTCTGTTCTTCATTTAAGTCCCGATCTGAGAATTCTTGATTGCTCTCTCACCCTGATTCAAACCATTTCACCCCTCCGGCCCAAGCACCTACACTCTAATCTACTATCTTGCCCTTTGAACATTCCCTTTAGTGAGTCAATTCTAGCCCTGTTTCCCTTCTGTTGACTCCATAGCCCAATGATCTAAGGACATCATTCTATCCATCTATTTCAAGGATTCCACCATCCAATATTCAACACAAATAAAAAACCCACCGAACATTCAGAACTAGCCTAAAATCTAGGCGATCAAAGCTAAATCATATAGAGAGAGCCCTATCTAAGCCATAGGTTGGTTAGAGCCTATGCTTAAAAGTTGGTTTTTGTTTACCTTTGTCATTTTCTTTCTTCTAATAACTTCTAGAGGAGATCCTGAGTGATAACATAATAGCGACCACATTGGGGATATCGAATCCTCATTCCTAATAAAGCTTTAAGATAATTTTAAATCTATATTTTGAGCCTCTTAAAGTCATCTCTTAGAAGTTATCTTGAAAAATTTGAAATTTTGGCTTCTAGGAAGACTCATTTTACTAGGGCTAACCTAGATCCAAACCCTTCCCAAGTGGTTGATAGTCGTAATCTAATTTGAAGAAAATCCAAAAAAGAAGAAAGTTTAGTTATCTAGATACCATTAGTTAAAGCTAATTCATGTCCTGATGAGTGGTTATTTTTAGAAGAACGTCCCTTTGATGTGCCATTTGATCTTTCATTATTTAGAACAAAATATGAAAGTGCACTCAGTGTAATTGTTCTAGATACTGAATTCATTCCAAACCTTGAAGTTCAACAGGCCAACAAATCAATTGATGAATACATTATGAAATCTCCACAATCATCTATTAATACTACCACAACCCCTGAGCTTTCCGAACAAGTGTCCATTACTTTGAGTTCACCATTGTTCCCTTCAACTTCATCAATAATACCTTTTGAAGTCCATTCTTCACAACCATTTATACCTACACTCGCTAACCAACCCATCATCATCCATTCATCACTTACTAGTCCTAGTTCTTCATCCACTACTGCATCATCTTCGAGTACCTCAACCCCACATCTTAGCCCCTCCCAGTTTACAACCATGGAAAATAGACATGCTCTTCTTGTTTTACATGCCCAACTTGGTGCTATGCCAGTAGACTACCAAAGTAAAATTGTTCAATTTGATGGCACAGGACATTACACTACACAAAAACATGTCAACAAGATAACAAATTACTTTGAGTTGCACAAGATTGACACAAACAATGTTCAAATGAGATTCTTTGCCCAGACTTTAGCTGGTGATGTTAGGAAATGGTTTAGAGCATTGCTTGTTAATAGTATTTATAGTTTAGAAGCATTTCACCAACAATTTTTGAAAAGATGGGAAAAGAAAAGGAATCCCCTACAAATCCTTTTAGAATATGAGAATATTAGAAGAGGACCTAATGAAACTATTCAAGATTACTACACCAAATTCAATAATATATATAATGCCATCCCAGTTAATTTTAGACCCCCACCTTACTTAACATTAATAAAGTTCCTTGATGGTTTTGACACAGATATGGCATACGAACTTAGGGAAAGAAACCCCCCAACATTAGAGGAAACGCAAAGTGTAGCTATTAGTGTTGAAGCTAATTTGTTAGCCAAGAGGGCTAGAGTTAGAAATGAAAGGAGAGGGATTTCAAAGGATGAAGCTTCACCTTCTGACATTAAAATAGATGATTTAGCCAAAAGTATGGAAAAACTAATGGATAGAATAGATAATATGGAGAGGAAACCTCAATGGGATAACCAACAAACACCTCCAGTTCGAAACCCAAATTTTAACAAAACCAAAACATTGGGGAAAATGGACTGAATCAGAACATTAGGCCTCCTTTTCAAGAAATTATGCAGAGACATCCCAGCTAGAAGATTGAGAACAAGATATACAAATTAAACTAATGGGAATAAATGATGAGGATATTGTTTTTCTAACCCAAGATGAGCAGGAACTGCATATGTTGCAGCAATTACAAATCTAGTCTGTAGACTCATTTGATTACAAACAAGGGTATGATTCTACAATTTTTGAAGTACATAAACAGTATAATCTAAGAAGAAAAAAGAATTCTGATGTCCCTGACCAAACCAAGGAAACAATACAAAGTCAACCCATGAAAATAAAAGAAGCCCCTGTTTCAAATATCGTCCAAATTCTCCCTAGGTAGAATGCAAATCCTTCTAGCCCCACCATTGTAGATATAACCTCTAATCAACCATCTATTGATCAACCATCCACATCAATTCCACCTAAGGAACTAGTGGACAAAGCTCAAAACATCCAATTTGAAAATCCATCTAAGGGGACCCTAATAAAGGAAAAGGAGACATGCCTACTCAAGTTCCTACTACAAAAATTCAAAACCTTCAGATAGAAAAAGCCTCTTTGCCATTCAATCTGGGAGCAGAGATAGAAAAGATAAAAATTTCAATTCCTTTAAGAGAACTAATCAAGAATGAAACTTACAAGTCACAGGTAAACCAGACCTTAAACATTGCTAAAAATGAGGATTCAGTCAATCTATTTGATGACCAACTAGAACTCATATTTGGTCCAGATGTTAATGGAAAACCATTAGAAGGAGGAGTTCCACCTTTTTAGATCAGCCTCAGTGTCCATGATAAAATTATACACAATTCAATGTTGGATTCTGGGGCCTCCCACAACTTAATTCCCAAATCAGTGATGGAGAAATTGAACCTAGACATTACAAGACCTTATGAGGAATTATTCTCATTTGAATCCAGTAAAGTAAAGTGTCTAGGATTGATTAAAGACATGTGTGTTACTTTAGTTCAATATCTTGCCAAAGGAATCCTTATGGATATTGTAGTTGCTGAAATCTCACCAAAGTATGGCATGTTGTTATCCAGATCATGGGGAGCCAAACATCAGGGATCCTTACAACTAGATATGGCATATGCAACAATCTCTATTTTTGGAAAACCTATGAAACTATACCAAGAGACCTTAATGAAATATATGGTTAGTAGCCAGGATTAGCCTCAAAACTTTCCCATCTACTCCATACACTCAGATATTGATTCTTGTATCTTGTATAATTCTGATCAAACGGCAAAAGAAATTCCAAACAATATTAATAAAAACCAAAAGAAATTTTAGTTTCTACACAAAATGAAACAAACCAAACTACAAAACTTTCAAATGAAAAACATGGTCAAACTGCTACAAATGATGAAAAGTTTGTTCCACCAAATAGTGAAAATTATGAGCATGAGATATTATGGCATCTAGAATTTGATGGGTGCAATCAATAAGTTAGGAGCAGGAGTAGGAGTGTGGATATATAATTTAGAGAATAATCACTCAGAAGGCCATGCATATAGATTGATTTTTAAATGTACTAATAATATGGCCAAGTATGAATTGTTAATTTTAGGTCTTGAGTTAGTTAGGAATCTAGGAGCTAAAAGAGTTTCTGTCATGGGAGACTTTAAACTAATTATAAAATAGATTGATGTTGTATATATGAAAAATGACCCTAGATTAAGTTGTTATAGAGGAACTATCGTATAAATACTTAATACTTTCTTAGAAACAAAGCTTGCAGTAATCCGTAGAAAACACAATATGCAAGACCATAGTTTAGCAATGTTTTCTAGCACCTGCAAATTACCCTTCCAACTGAACCACCAATATGCTACTGAAGTTAGGCACAGACTTGCAATTCCAGATAATTTGAAGAACTAGCAAATATATTCTGATGACAAACAATTAAATAACTTTTTACTTTCAGAAGAAGAGTTTGTAAATAGAATATAGATACTGACACATAAAAGTATCTTGACACTAAGAATGAGATAGAAATAAATGAGATAGAAGGTGAAGAAATAGATAGATTTAACCCTACTATACTTACCAAGTTAGATGTAGATAACCTAGAGAAAATTGAGATTGATGAAATAATCAATGAAGAAACCGAAGTAATTAATCTCAAGGATAATTTTTTACCGAAGGGATTAACCCCTCTGGAAGATTTATTTGATTCAAATGTTGTTCCTAGGAAACCTAAAATGGAACCTTTGAAGTGTGATATAGAGGAATGTAATATATGCATCGATGAAAATTCTAAATTGGTCAAACTTTCAAAATCATTACCCCCAACTGAAAAGGTGAAATACATTGAGTTGTTGAAAAAGTTTCAAGATGTCTTTGCTTGGATTTATGAGGACCTCAAATCATATGACACTAACATCATCTAACACACAATTCCCTTTAAAGAAAATCAAAATCCTTTCAAAAAAAAACTTAGAAGGATTAATCCTATCTTTTTACCTGCAATCGAAAAAGAAATTCAGAGGATGTATGATGCCAAAATAATTGCACCAATCAGATTTTCTGATTGGGTCTCAAACTTGGTGCCAACTAGAAAGAAAATTGGTGAGATTAGACTCTGTGTGGATCTTAGAAACCTCAACAAAGTGTCACTGAAAGAAAATTACCATCTCCCCAAAATGGACCACATTTTACAGAGAGTAGTTGGATCAACTAGAATCTCATTATTGGATGGGTTTTCAGGTTACAATCAAATCTTGGTTCATCCTGACAACCAATCCAAAACTACCTTTACTACTCCTTGGGGCTCATTTATGTATGTGAAAATTCCTTTCGAGAAAATGAATGTAGGAGCCACTTTCCAGAGGACTATGGATATAGCCTTTGCAAAATAAATTCATGACTTCCTTGTGATATATGTAGATGATATTACTGAATTTTCAAAATTTGACAATCAACATCTGGATCATTTAAGGCAAGTTTTTATTAAATGTGGGAAAGTTGGAATCTCCTTTAACCCCAAGAAGTATTTGTTTGGGTTAGAAGAAGGAAAGTTGTTAGGCCATATAATTTCAAAAGACGGTACAAGTATAAACCCTGCTAGAAAAGCCATCTTGCAAATACAACACCCTAGGAACATTAGAGAATTACAAGCTTTCTTAGAAAAAATTAGTTTTCTTAGAAGATTTATATATAATCTAGTAGAAGTAATTAGATCACTAAACAACATGTTGAAAAAATATTCCATCATTAAATGGACAGTTGAGGCTAAAAAATCCTTTGAATACATTAGACTAGCCTTGACTAAAACGCCTGTGTTAATCCATCCTAAATTTGACAGAGATTTCATCTTGTTTTCCTTTTCTTTTGAGTGCACAATTGTTGCAGTTCTATTGCAGAAAAATGACCAGGGCTATTAGCAACCCATTGCTTTCTTTTTCAAAGCCATGAGAGATGCCCCCTTGAAATATAATATAATGGGAAAATAAGCATTGGCTTTAGTGAAAGCCATTAAGGACTTTAGGGTGTACATGTTATATTCTCATATAGTAGCTTACGTTCCTAATCTAGTAGTCAAAGAAATCCTAACTTAGGAGGGCCCTAATGGAAACAAGGGAAAGTGGATTGCTACTATTTTAGAGTATGATATAGAAATCAAACCTACTAAGTTAATCAAGGGCCAAGGTTTAGCCAAGCTCATGGCTGAATCGAACTGTCAGGCCTTAGATATAAACTTTATTGCAGAAATAGATAATGAAGAGAAGATGGCAACTCCACTAATCAGCCAGACCTTTATCTAATCACCTTGGTATGCTAATATTATTTATGATTTACTAAAATTACAAGCTGCTCCTGAATAATCTAGGACTAAAAGTAGGTTTTTGGAGATGAAATCCTTGAAATTCTGTATATTAGACAATGCTCTATTTTGGAGAGATCATGAAGGTATCCTTCTCAATTGCTTATTAAAAGAAGAATCTGACAAAGTTTTGCAAGAGTTCCATGCAGGTGACTGTGGGGGACACCTCTACCGGACGACCACTATAGATAAAATCCTTAGAGCTAGTTTTTACTTGCCTACCTTGTTTGTTGATGTCAAAAAATATGTGACCTCGTGTCACAAATGTCAAGTTTTTTAGGGGAAGAAAAATATCTTAACTTTACCCCTCAAGCCAATCTCTGCTAAAATACCTTTTCAATGATGGGGTTTAGACTTTATTGGTGAAACTCACCCACCGTCCTCTACCCAACACAAATGGATACCCACAACCATATACTACTTCAAAAAATGGATAGAGGCCACACCTTCAAGGCAAGCCACATATATTGTTATCATAACCTTCCTTGAAACCAATATTCTATGAATATTTGGATGTCCAACTAAGCTCATTATTGATAATGCAGAAGACTTTAAATCCAAAAGAATGATAGATTTCTACAACAAGTATCATATCACCCTGGGCCATTCTACAACCTACTACCCTTAAGGTAATGGACTGGAAGAATCCTCAAACAAAATCTTGGTAAACATCATCAAGAATTTACTTGAGGACAATAATAGAACTTGGAATAAAAAGCTAGTCAATGCCTTTTGGGCAGACATATTGACTACTAAGAAATCAATTGGTATTTCTCCCTATCAACTAGTTTATGGGATGGAAGCTATATTTCCATCCTCTTTGGGAATACCAGTAATGAAGATACTTCAATAGTTGTAGGTTGAACCGAATAGTATCCACAGAAGAATCAACAAAACTATTCATCTACAACAAATCAGAGAAGAGGTGTATATCAGGTCTCATGGCCTAAACCTAAACTAATCCAATACCATCGAAGATTAAATCTATGGCCCACCCTGAAAGCCTTAGCTTCATCCCCTGTGCAATTCCCTCACCCAACTGTCGTTTGATCATCACCCCCCTCATCCAACAGCCTATAACCATATTGACCAAATCCAATTGCCGACCTTTACCCACCCGATAAAACAGTTTTCCCTGATCGCCCTAACGCTACATGTCAAATACTGTATTACATCGGGTGACCCCTCCCAAATACCGCTGCCTCCATAAAAGTGGTGTGATGGCCAAGAAAAACCACTTCCCCACTTAACCAAAAAAAACTGCCAACTATTCATTCATAAATGAACCCGCCAAAAATAATTGTTTCTCTATAAAAGGCCCCGAAGCCCTCTTTTCACCCTTTTTTACTCATTTTCACTGTAAAACTTTGAAAACCTTTGCGACTCCTGAAAACACCGAACTTGCTAACAGATCCCAAAATTCACTCCAAAAGATGCTGCAGACAACCGAATTGACCTCTCAGTCTGTACCAGAACCGTACAAACCTCTGCAGCTGTCGTGAGCCATCAACTTGAAGCCAACTCGCCCAATTCTAAGTATTTCACCATAGAAAACTACTCCCCATTCGAATTTGGAAATGCTCAGCCTGTTGAGTGTTTTCATTAAGTAAAATTAATTAAAAAATACTTTAAAATTAAAACCCTATGGCTAGACCCTCTGATAGTTTCTAATTTCCGTCCTAGAACCTTTGAATAAACCCCCAATGCCTAATCCAAATACACTTGAGCTAAATAATGGCTACCCCTGTCTCCATGAATGTCAGACCTGTTACAACTCCACATTTAGACCTGGACCACCTTCCCATAGCTGACAGGGATTTCCAAATTAAAGATACAAGTGCACTAGAGCTCTTTCTCAAAATTCATTTCTTAAGCAAAGACAAATACCTAAACCATTGAGTTGAGATTGTTCTTTGGGAATCCAATTTACCCAGATATCAGTTCCCCCAAGTACATATCTTCCCAGAAGTTATCTATATCTGCCATGCATGCTACATCCCTAGCCATAGAGCCATCATGTATCATGACCAAAAAGGTTTTGTTTACTATCACAAACGAATCCATCAATGAAATTCTACATTTCCAACCAGCACCAAACCTAACCCCACTCTCAATTGGAGATCTAATAGACCAACACACCAAGTTAAGTCCATCAAGATTGGCCCAGTTACTCCAAACTCTCATTGTAGAAGAAAAACACGTTCCTGAAGATCCCCTTCCATATATGTCAGCTATTTTATCTACAAGGGGAAAGCATATTGTCACCATGATATAATGTATTTTGGGCTACAGTACAAGTGAATACATTGATGACCTTATACTTGCCTTCATGTCCATTTACACCCTAGGACAACCTCCTACAACCATGTATGATTATGCCTGGTTCATAGATGATAGAATGCATGAGCAGTTTACTAGAATGAGCAATGAGAGAGTATTCAAATACTTATCTGTATTATACCACCTATTTTTGTATTATCAGTCAGATAGGTTTCCTTTCACTCTCCAAAAGCTTGATACCAAAGGCTACCCCAGGTCTATCATTTTTTGGATGCCACTATTCGAAAAATTTGGATCACCATACACCTCTTTAGATTTCATAGATTCTTTTGTTCTTCTAGTCATTACTATTTTGACAGGAAATCCTCCACCTAGGATAAGTCCAGAGATAAAAAGGGTCCTCCAGCTATCCAAGAAAACCAAAGTGGGAGATTGGTACCTATACCAAAACCACATAGAGATAAGGATTTATGGGTGCCATCTTGCACCATATAAACTACCCAAATACCTACCCATAATGAACTTAGATGAAGTCAATTTTGTTTCAGCCAAGAAGAAAACCTAGTTTAGAGTCAAAATCAATTGTGCCCTTTCATCTATAATTCTAGAGAAGTAGGGGAGTAGGCAGATCACATTTTGTAAGAAATGAAATTCCAAAAAAGTTTCATGTGGAGATATGAACCTCAAGGATTCATGACGAGACTTAGGCAAAAGGTCAAATTGGGGCCTTATATTCATTACCCCATATGCCGATCAATCTGAGTTGTTGGAGAACACTCTTATAGATAGAGATAATATAGAGGTAGACACTCAAAATACCTTGATTGATTTAGAGAGGAAGCTTGATGAGAGATCATTTTTGCAGGTACCTGAACAACAAGAAGCCACCATGAGTACCCTTCTTATCACACAGACTCTCCAAAATGAAGAATGAAATCCCAAGAGAAATAGAGAAGGAGCTTCCACGTCAGGCATGGATACATCTAATGTACAGTGTGAAACCAATCACAACAAGAGGCAAAGGCTCAATCTTGTTTCTGAACAGGAAGATATAGAAGGATCAGCATAGGTGACCAACACCAAAGGAGACAGAATCAGGACCACAACTCCATATGGAGACATACTAATGTCAGCTTTTGACTTCAAAGAGGGAAAGATTCAAATGTCCTTTATCAAATCTACAACACAACAACCCAATACATCATCAGACTTCAAGAGGGTTAACTTTGAAGTATTGGAAAGGGATATTAATCCCAAAGACCAAATAGAACTACATAAACATGTAGGAGAGATGATATACTCTACCCTTACAGGTAAGGCCATAGCTGCCCATCAACAACGGAATTCATTGAATAATATCTCGACACAGTTTCAGTTGGAGAAGGCCTCCTCACAAGTCAAGATTACCAGGATTAAGCCTTTGGGAGACTTAGTTATTGAGTTGGGACATGATCCCAAAGATATTAAAGACCATAACAACAAGCCAATATAAAGGGCTACAAACCAAACCATAAAAGCCACCAGTACCAAAATAAAAAGGAAAGCATGAAAGTATTTCAATAGCTATCTCTATCTTCTTGCAAGAAGATATTTTGTGTTTCCTAGATTAAATCTCAAGTTAGTTTGAGATATTTTGTAATAATTTTTGTATAAATACTTCACAATTTGTAGTATGTAGGGTGGATTCTTAGACATTTCTATAGACTTCTTGGTCAAGATATTGTAAGCTATTGTATCAATGACTGGACCAACAAGCTAGATTGATGAATAAAGACAAGATATTTCACAGGATTCATGTGTTGAGCGAAGTACAAATAAGTATTTTCTCGTGTTGATTGTCTTATTTATTAAAAGTTTTTCCACAATGTACATCTAAATCTAAATTCTATAACATGAAATGATATCTCAAAATTTGGTCAATTGCACTCTATTTTAACTATTATGCATTTAAATGTTTTCTACTGATATCTAAGTTAAGGAATTATTAATTGATCCTTAGTTAGGTTGTCTCTTTATAATCTATAACAAAGGATTCTTAATTGCCCTTTGTTTATGATTACCCTATGTTCTTTGTTTAAGTCCCGGTCTGAGAATTCTTGATTGCTCTCTCACCCTGATTCAAACCATTTCACCCCTCTCACCCAAGCACCTACACTCTACTCTCCTATCTTGCCCTTTGAACATTCCCTTTAGTTAATTCCAGTCCTGCTTCCCTTATGTTGACTCCATAGCCCAATGATCTAAAGACATCATTCTGTCCATCTGTTTGAACGATTCCACCATCCAATCTTCAATACAAATAAAAAACCCCCTGAAAATTTAGAACTAGCCTAAAATCCTAGCAAACAAAGCTAAATCATATAGAGAGAGCCCTCTTTGAGGCATAGGTTGGCTAGAGCCTATGATTAAAAGTTGGTTTGTGGTTACCTCGGTGATTTTATTTCTTCTAATAACATCTAGAGAAAATTCTGAGCGATAACAACTCCCTTATTCGCTGAAACTATGCCATGTCATCTTCTTCATGCTACTTGGACAAGTCAAACTCAAACTTTGACTTGCTCTAACTTTTTCATCTGGAATCAGATTTGACTATCATTCACATCATTGGAATCGGGATGATGAGCACTTTGACCCGATGCTAATATTATCCAGACTCTGCCACTTTGAGTTTTGAGCCTTTTTTCATGCCACTAATACATTTTATGAAGATACACTTGGATCAGTCCTCTCCACTAAGAGCTTTTGGACCACCAAAAGCCTTTTCTGTCAATTGGTAAGTAAGGAAATTTCTCCCTCACTTTTTCCTTCTCCATCCATCGAGCTTTACTTGGATGCATTCCTTTGAATCTAACATGGGTGTACTCCACATCTCCCCATTGTGAAGTTCTTCTCCTCCGGTCGAGTATGATATCTTCAAGAAACCTATGTAAATACTTGGGTGAAAAATCATCCACTGTAGGAATTTGTACAACCTCCTCGGTATCCATAAACAATGGAGGTTCATAAAGCTTCAGGTTTTCCACATTTACTATGGAGTACATTTTCATATAAGAAAGCAAGTCAAGACGAAATGAATTGTCTCCAATCTTTAACAATATGGTGAAGGGACCATATCTAATGGGTCTCAGTTTCTTCCCTTCTCCCTTCATCATATATTTTCTGATATGGAGCCATACCTTGTCCCCAACTTGAAATTGATGGTCAACTCAGTGCTTATCATGTCGAGATTTATACTAAGCTTGACACTTCTCCAACTACTCCTACACTTCCTGATAAATTACATGTATCCGCTGAATTAACTTTTGTGCTTTGTCGCTATCATCTCATCCATTGCCATCCTCCTCTTTCCCAAAGACCATGTCCAAGGGATATTTGGGTAGATGTCCAAAACATGTCTCAAACAGTGAGCTTTGTGTATATGAATGTGCTACTCTATTGTATGCATGTTGCATATAAGGAAGTTATTCATCCCACAACTTGGGATGTTTCCCACAATAGCCTCGCAACAAGTGTACCACGACACGACTGGCAACCTATGTATGTCCATCAGTGTGTGGATGAAATGTCATACTTATTTTCATGTTGGCATCCATCATTGTCCACAAGTTGGTCCAAATCTCTTGAAGAAAGCTAGAGACTCTATCTGACACAATAGGTGTGGGAAACCCAAAATGGACCCAAACATGTTGAAAGAAAAGAAAAGTAGTTCGCTCAACAATGACCTGATTTTTACAAGGCATTAAAATACACATTTTACTAAACCTATCCACAACAACATACAAATAGTTGTGACCTTTCCTAGACATCAATAGACCTCCTATAAAGTCCATGGACACACTTTCCCATGGTTGACTTGGAATAGGGAGTGGTGTGTAGAGCCCGAGTTTTCTATTAGAGGGCTTTGAAACAGAACACAATGCACAACACATTACAAATCGGGTCACAATGTTTTTCATATGAGGCCAAAAATAAAACCTCTATAAATGACATAAATTTTTCTTAATGCCAAAACGACCAGACACTAGAGAGGTATGGGCCTCTTGGATTACATCAATCCTTTCATTTCTGGGTATACATAGTTTTCCAGGGTGGTACAATAGATTTCCTTGCAAGTAATAATTGTCCACTTTTGATCCATGAGTCAGTTTTGCATAGATTTCTTTAAAATCATTATCGTTAGCATCCTGTTCAGCATAACTTTCTAACGATAATGAATTTTTTTGTAAAACTACAAATTCACAAATAGGAGGGTGAGAAATCATATCTGCTACTGTGTTGTTGGCACCCTACTTATATTTTGTTACCAAATGAAACTATTGGAGGAATTTGTCCATCAGAAGTAACGGGCTTGTTGAAGCTTGGTTTGTGACTAAAGATACTACAAGGGTTGATGATCTATGTGGATGATGATCTCCTTGCTGATCATATAGTGTTTCCTTTTCTTTACACTTTGGATCGAGGCATACAATCCCGGTCATACATTGGATAATTCACAGCAACCTGGGAGAAAGTCTCCAAATGATAATAGGCATGCTTTCTTTGTTGCATCAATACAAAACCCATGGCATATCAGTTGGAATCTGTTTCAATTTACAAAGGCTACTAAACATCTGGTAAGGCAAGCATTGGGGCTGTGTTGATCTTCTCTTTCAGTATGTTGAAGGGTTTCTCTTATTTCCTCTCCATTGAAAGTCCTAATTCACACTAGTCAGGTCATGCAAAGGGGCTACTTTAATGGAAAATTCGTTGTGAACCTTCTCCAATACTACACTATGCCCATAAAACTTTGGACTTCTATGACATTTGTGGGCTCATGCCACTTCATTATCGCCTCCACTTTAGAGTAATCTATCCTTAATTTCCAATTACTAATAATATGGCCTAAATAAATCGGATAAGTCTTTCCAATCTCACACTTTGACAATTTCAAATATAATTTATCTTTCTTCAGAACATCAAGCACTTTCTTTATGTGACACATATGTTCCTCCCATGTCCTACTATACACAAGAATATTATATAGATACACAAGAACAAAATGATCAAAGAAATGGTCGAAATAAGTCATTCATTACCCTAATAAATATGGTTGGAGTGTTGCATAGTCTGAATGGCATCACCATCCATTCGAACAGCTCTTGCTTGGCTTTGAACTCAGTTTTCTAGACGTTCTGCTATGTAATTCTAAATTGGTGATAACCACTATGAAAATCCAGCTTGGAAAAATAAACATAATTTTTTAATTGATCTAACAATTCATCAATGTGAGGGAGAGGGTATGAATTCTTCATTGTGGTCTTGTTTAGTGCCTTGTAATCCAAACACATTCTCCATGTGCTGCCTTTGTTAGGCAGCAACACAATTGGTGAGCCGCAAGGAGAAGAACTTGGTCTGATGACTCCCTGATTTAATAGTTCCTTCACCTGTTTCCTTATCTTGTTCATCTCGATAGAAGCCATCTTGTACATGCAAACATTTGGTAAAGGGGGATCCTGTTGCAAGTGGATGTCATGTTGGATTTCCATTTTAGGGGGTGATTTTCTTTGTTCCTGAAACAATTCATCATACTCAAAAACAATTTCAAATAATTCATTCTTATGATTAGGATCACAACCTCTGAAAGTGTCAGTTGTCTCAGCTTCTTTCACGCTCACTACCATGAGCATGCCCCCTTTACTAGAGTTAACCAGTCTTTAAATCCATCCTACATTAACAATGCTAGCAATAACTTTTGTGTGAAGAGCTTTGACTACATACTCTACCCCATCCTTGGTGAGGTGGTATTTGTTTTCATGTCAAAAGAAAATGACCTTTCTGTCATATAAATATGGGCTTCCAAAGGTGATTTCGTAGATTTCCAAAGGTAACACATCTAACTCTACCTCATCAATTAATTAGAATCAATTATAAGTCTGGCCCTACACTGCATGGTGACTTTAAATTTGGATTTATCGCTTACCCAACCAAGCGGGTATGGACTTGGATGAGGTTTAGTTTTAAGACCTAATTTTTTCACTAAGGAATCTGAGATTAAGTTTGCTTGGGAACCTAAATCAAATAGAGTTTCCACCTTTGTATGCATTATGACAAATCTAATGTGGAAAAAATAAATTCTCTTTCACTCATGACTCATAGGCTCATTCAAATAACTAGTGCTTGCAACCGAATAAGAACTATCATTAATAGAAAGAGTACCTCTTATGCCCATGGTTGTGATCAATGTCTCATTGTCGGAATCTAATCCAAGGTCCTCCACTGTTGCCATTGTCTTCTGCTTCCCCTTTCTACCGAATCTCTTTGGTCTTAGTTTTGGATGCAGCTTTCAACAATGGTCCTCATCATGCCCATCCTTCTTGCAGTGAGTGCATGACGATGTTGCTCCATCCCCCTTCTTGGCTACGATGGTCTTCTTGTCCTTACCTTTTCCTTTCTTTTGGAATTTGCCATGCTGAGGTTTGAATAACATCGTCTTGGTTTGGTCATCTCGATCATTCTTGCCTCAACTTTCAAGATGTATAGATTTAATGCTCACCATATCAATTGAAGTAGGATCGAACAGTAATAACGAGTGTCTGATGTAACTATGCAATGCACCTACGTACTTAGTTATAATTTCGAGTGCATCTAATGAGATTCTTATATTCATTGCTTGTTTCCATAATTATTCCATGAATCTTTGTACATTCTAGCCCTTACCTTGCCTTAAATATTCCAAGTCCATAAGTTCCTTTTGATTATAACCCAAAGGGTAGAATTCATCTTTTAATGTAGAAATAAAACTAGACCAAGAGGACAAAAGGTTACCTAACTTCATGCTGCCCTTATGTAACTTTCTCTCCAACCAAACGCAATTTGTGCCACTCAGCCAAAGAGATGATAACTAGAATTTCACCTCATATTCTTCGATCTGTTGGATTCAAAAATAAACCTTTATCTGTCTGATCCAATTATTAAGATTTTCTACACTACATTCTCCATTATACGTGGAGAGATCGAAATTCACATCTAGCTCGAAGAATGATTTCTTAGAGTTATGTTTGGAATTTCTATGAGAGTGATGAGAACTATCACTGGAAGAAGGAGATGGAGGAGTATTTTCTCTACTACCGTCCTAATTTCCTGATCCATGATCATCGACATCCTTCTTCTCATGCCCAAGTTCCTTCTCATACTTTGTGAACAACTGGTCCACTTTTCCTGCCATATTGTAGAATACCTTTCAGAAATTTGATTCCTCTTCCCAACGAGATTCTTCATTGGCCATGTTTCTTCTTCATTGTACATGTCATGCTTAGGATCAAAGGAATTAAGTGTTCCTTCTCCTCTTCGCAACTTGTTTTGCATTAGAATAAACTCATGCAATTCGCATCTACAAAGACCTTCTCTGATACCAAACTTGATCCAATATCTTTTACTTATAGATGCATCAAAATTACATAATTAACCATGGAACTTAAAATCACATAAACAATGTGAAAATAATCAAAAGAAAAAGAAAAACCATGACACAATGATTTGATTACAGAGTTCGTCTAGTTTGGACTACGTCTTCGGGCGTTGCTCAATAGTAAGGAGGTCTTCGTTTTATTAGTGGCATGAAAGAGATAAAAGTAAAATAATAAGAAATTACAACCCTTATACCTCCAAGATGATATATGAGAAGAGAATGGAGAGCCCAACTTTGAAGACAAACAGAACCACTGAACTCCTTTCGAAAAATAGTACAAAAACACCTATCCCAACTCCCAATTTGGATAATTGGGTCTTCTACAACCTTCTTGGAACCTCCCTGTTGCTCAAGGCAAGCTTCTAACCTACTGCCAAGGTCAGGGTTTGTTGTATGTAGTAAATTTGTGTATTCAACCAGTCCTCCCCTGTCTTTCTCTAACACAACAGTCATATATATAAAATCATGGTGGCATCCCTCAAAATCGGGGTAGTTTCAACATAATACCCAAGGTTAGCAGGCAGTAGTGGGCCTGAAGGATTCACAACAACCACCCTTCCGCAATAGTAATCTACTGTTTAGAAACCCATTTCAATGGCACCTGACTCTCGTTGGCGGGTTCATTGGAGGTTTCAACTTATTGGTGGATAGTCTAATGCCCAAACATAACATCCTGCGATAAATATGGACCCGATAAGAAGATTCACCATATAAGATAATGTCTTTGCGTCCAACACTCCCATCGCATTATCACAATCAGTGTGAAACCCTTGCCGCAATGGTTCTCAATTTGCAACACCCGTAGACAAAGGGTTTATTAATCACATTGTATAACATTTCGAGTGAAAGTCCCTTATGGCAATATCACAATCAACACTTTTTCCCCAAAACATCACAAGCACCAACTTTTTCGTGCAATTGCGATATGCGATGTATATCACATCACAACTATGTCTTGTCAGGGCCGATTCATAACTCCTTCATCCTATGATATGAGATATTGCAATTGCATTTGGGAACGCCAGGGGCCGATTCTTCCTTAAGTGCTCCTCTTTTCCACCAATATAAAATATGCGGGGTCTAGTGGAATCCTTGCATGTCGTTCTCCCTTATTCGTTGAAACTATGCCATGTCATCTTCTCCCTCCTACTCAGACAAGTCAAGCTCAAACTTTGACTTACTCTAACTTTGTCATCTGGACTTGGATTTGAGTGTCGTTCACATCATTAGAATCAAGATGACAAGCACTTTGATCCGATGATAAGCTTTCCCAGATTCTTCCACTTTAAGTTTTGGGCCTTTAGTCATGGCACTGAGACTTTTTCTAAAGATCCACCTAGATCACCAAGGCTGGTCTGGGCAGATCTTCTAGTGTACTACACTATTGATACTTGGTTGAAAGAAAGATACTAGAGGAGGGTAGGCTTCGCTTACAATGAACATCTAAACACCCTATAATGAGACTCTATGTGGGATCTACAGTTATTTTGGTGATATTCAGTTTCTAATATTTTCATTTATTTGCATTTTTGAATTACATTACATAGATATGGCTGACATTTGTTATGATATGTACTATTACATATTTTATGATAGACAGTTTTTTGATATAACTATGGAACCTTTCTTATCTAGCACCTTATTTTCACTGGATTGATGAAACTATTTTTATTTATAATAGAAGCAATGCTTTTTCTTTTGAAACAAATCTATGATATTGACCCATTGTCTAGTAACAAAGCCTATGCACATATTAAAAATATCCATATTAAATTGAGGGTTAGCGTTTTCATGCTTATTATGGATTGATACCAGTCAACATTTACCACCCATTTAATTTATATGGTTGTACTAGTTACCCAACAATCAAGTCAAATTGTGGACAACATAATTACAATTAGTTATTTTAATTTTGAAGATTATATACCACCCTAGAGCCATCTTAACCCGAGATCTAGCCCCAAGAGATCCCCCGGATCTATCAAGCCCCATAGGGATCAAATCTCTAGAGGTGGAAACATTTCCTCAAGCTTTGCACTAAAAAAAGAGGTTTTCAACTTTGATCCCTCTGGGTGCTTGATAGAGTCTGGTTAAGATCGATCAAGGTTGGTTACTAATTGTGCCAACATTTAAATATTTACACTTTTTCCTCATACAAAGTTTATATCACTTTTAACGTTTTATTTATTACTTTTAACTTTTTATTATTTTTGAATTGAATTGACATTTAAAATTGTTTACATTCTTACATTATACCTACACATCTACCTTATTAATGGAATAAGAATTCCTTCAATCTTTCTCTCTATATATGCTTCATGTTAAAATATTTTACTCAACCTGTGTATTGAAATATATATTTCATGTTAAAATCCTTTACTCAACCTGAGTATTGAAATGTTTTATTTGTAATGTACATGAAAGTACTTTATTTTTATCTATATAAAGTACATATAAGATTATATTTACTTATGGTTCACAGTAAAATATTTTCATTATTAATATATTTTCGTTATTAATGAACTGCACATAACATAATATCAATAATAATAATTTTTGTTCTCCATATTAAGTAGTGAAGAAATTTCATTTTTCCTTATATCTTTATATAAAGTTATGTATTTTAATTATGCTAGAGATTAATTTATTTTTTATTGTTATTTGTTAATTTGTTAAGTTAAATTATTATTTTACTATTTTTAAATGTAACGTTACGTGGAAACATCTCTCCCATACTGGAATGTAGAGGCCTCAATCAAATATCAAACATTGCATATATATGAATACAAAATCCTTAACCTGTCTTAATTATAATTATTACATTAAATATTAATATAACTATGTACCTTAATTTATCAAAAATAGCATAATTATATATATTTTAATATATTTAACACTAAAAGTAACCACAAAGGAAATCTTGTTAAGAGGTATGTATGGGGATTGGGACCAATGACAAATAATGAGGCAAAAATGCATTGATTGTTGCGAGTTCTTATATTTTGTCGGACTTCACAAGTATCCAAAGTTAGAATTTTAGGAGACACCCCTATTATCATTTAGCACTTATATAAAGGAACCTTGTCTCGGGACAAGCATTTGAGAAACTTATTAAAGTTGATATGAATAATCCTTCAAGAAATTCCAGAAACATAGTAGTTTCACATCCTTAGGAGTCAAAACGAAACAACTAATAAATATGTGAATCAAACCTGCCAACTCTAGGCAGGGCATTCAAAAGTAAATTACTACTTGGGGTGGTGGATTCTTTCGTAACCGTAAAGGCCAAGTCTTACTTCTAAAGAAGGAAGTATGAATCATTTTCCCTTAATTAAGAATTATTTCATGGATTTTCATAATGGTGGGGGTCGTCTTCATTAAAAAATTTGGAAGGGGGAATGACGGATGTCGTGGTGGCTCAATTAAGTTTTACGGATATAGAAGGAAGAATCTCATATTTTTTACACAGGAGTGACACAGATCAAAGTATGCAATACAAATACGCTAATGTACATCCACATCTACCGATGAATTCTCATGAGGGTGAGTCACTTACGAAGATTAATGCAACAATGGCATTGGGCTCATATCTGATATAGGTGATGGAGTATGAATTAGAGTTGAAGAAAAAATAGAGATTTTCGGGGTTACCAATTTAGGATGCATTATATAGACAAAACAATAGGGGAATTATAGAATAATTTGGTAGGTCCTGTGGTGTAAGCCTAGAAACATGATTGCTGCATTAGCTGGTGCATATATTGGGTTATAGTTTGGATCTTTTCTCTATATGGTGTTCTAGATATTTTACATGCATGATTGTCACGATCTCTAGGATTCCACTGAAATTTGTTTTTAGATATGTTGGGCAAGGGAAAAGCCCTTAGATTATGGTGTTGTGGCTATAAGTTTACATGTCTTTGCACTCCTTTGATGTAATAGGCTCATTGAGAGTCACCTTTAATTGAATTCTATAGAAGGAACAATTGTTTGGTTTACATACACTAAACTCAACATTTGCTCCAAAGGGTAGAGCATTTAGGGAAACAAAGTGTGGCTTGTGGCTAGTCTTGATTGACATCCTTTAGGATACAAGCCATTTTAACAATGTGATGGCCTTGGGTTGAAAGTTCATGTAATAAAAGTTAGTAAAGGAAAAATAAGACCACGGTTAAGGGGAACTTATTCCAAGTTGAATATTGGGAAAAATATCTTAGTGGGCATCACTTGATCTATTTATGGCTAAGTGTAAATTGGCAAAGGCAATGGCAAAGGCTTTGAAAAGGAAAAAAAGGCATTATTGATATTTTATTTATGAAAGTAAAGGAAATTAGGAGAAAAGAGAGTTGAAAGGTCATAGGTTGCATGTGAGGAGGATAATTAAGGGAAAAAATGGAAAATTGATGAAATTAGAGGCATGAATAATAAAAGACATCAGAGCATGAGTTGATAGCTTTTGCCAGTTTTGTTTTAGAATTAGTTTTTAGAGAGGATAAGAGCACCAAGAGGAGAAGAAAAGAAAGCAAGAAAAGGAAAGAAAAGGAAAGCAAAGGAAGGACAAGGAAAGCCCAGGAAGGAAAAGGAAAGCAAAGGAAGGACAAGGATAGCCCATGAAGGAAAAATAATGCAAAGGAAAGAAAGGATCAAGCAAGGAAAAGTTGGATCAAGCAAATTCAACGGGAATACTTGTAGGTAACATTTTGCATGCATGATTTCCTTGCTAGTGTTACACAAAAATATCGTCACCTTGATTATTTGCAGTCAGTATGGGTCTATCACTACCTATACCAACCTCCAAAGCAAGTCTCAGACCTCAGGTCTTCAAAATAAGCTTTGGAAATGAGAGAAAGACATCAAAAAGCAATGTAACTCTGGTTCCACACTTTCTCTCACTTTTTCCTGCGGGCCCGCACTCTTTGTTCAGAGTACCTATGTACTTATATGCTCTGTATGTAAAGGGGAGGGTGCGTACCCCTGTGAAAGTCAAAAGGCACAATTTTTATCTTAAAAAACTCAGTTTGGGTTAATTCTAGATGATTCTAGAAGGAATTTTGACGTGGATTGTTCACTCCAAAGTGGTTCATGCATCCTAAAAGAGAAGGAGCTAATCCCTTGTTAGGAGGAGCTATCCCTTTGAAGGAGGATTCTATCCCTTTGAAGGAGGACCTAGTAACTTCCCTCCATTGCACTATAAATTGAGGCATTGGGTTAGTGGCTAAAGAGGTTAGAAGCTGGATTTTTTGAGGGTAAATGCTGGTGAAATCAAGACTTCCTATTTGAGCTTAAGAGGAGAGATCACATACCTTTTTGGCTTCATTGGGGAGTGAGTGAAGCTTGTCAAAGTAGAGGAGACTTCTTGTTGGAACCTAGGAGGAGCTTGTACAACGTCAAGGCAATGGTTTTAAGGTTCTTCTCCTTTTGAATTAATACAATCAAGCTCATTTTTCTCAACAAGTATCTCATGTTATTTGTTTCATGGACTCCTTGACTTTCATGTTAAATATGTTTTATAATACTGGTTATTCAGGTGCTATTTAATCATTTGCCTTGTTTGTGTTTGCAGGTTTGTGACAAAGGAACTTACTTGGATCGAAGGAGCAAAGGCATCCCCAAACTTGCGTTGGACATCAGGTAGGCCTTAAACACATTTGTTTGCCATTATTTATAAAGCACATTTAGAGAAAGATAGCGTCTGGTTGGTTTGTTTGTCATTAGGTCTTCATTAGATTCTAGGAAGGTCTATCTTGTCCACAAGATCGACTCATTCCGCGTGACAAAATGGCGACTCCACTGGGGACTTGATTGTTTTCCTCGTTTTTCTTTGACTTGAGAAACTTGCTTTTTTGTTTCTGTTTTTGGTTTGTTGTGTGTGGATTTGGGTAGAATTAGTGGATTTAGCTTTGTTTTTTATTTTTCATTACTTTAGTCAAAGTCCGCAGTCTACAAGTGTATCACAGTGCATACCTGTAGGCACTTTTACTTTTTGCATAGAGCGTAGACGCACCTGTGTAAACTCTGAACCTGCGTACCCTGCTAAAATTTTGAAATTTTGAATTTTGCTCTTTAAATTAGTTTTATTTTGTTTTTCTAGTAGTCATCCTCTGCCCATACCTGCATGTGACTGGTTGAAATCTTTCCTTGGTTTAATTTCATTAGCATTAGGGTTTTAGGTGAAATTCCTAGGAGTTTTACTTGTTGGGTTTGTTTTTCGATTTGGTTGTGTAGTGGCTCTGAGCTTAGAAGCTGTAGGGACTTCAGATTACCTTAGTGTCTACCAGCCTTCTTATGTGTCTGACCATTTATGAAAACTCCCCTTGTTGAGGAATCCGCTTTGAGTTTTCTCTTTACAAAACTTCGAAAAGCTTGTGATTGAAAGTTTGGATTTTCATTTTTAAAAGGAACACAAAAATTGGTTGTTCTTGACTTATTTGTGATTCTGGACAAATTGGTCCTTGGTTTGCTTGTAACCAAGTAAAACATCCTCAAAAAGACTTTTTGTGAGCTTTTACTTCAAATAGGTTTTCATAGTTTGTAGGTCTTAAGTTTGCTTTATTCAATAGTTTTCACAAAGATTTGCTTTAGTTATAGTTTTAAATGTTTTTTAAAAAAATATGAAAGGTCTCTTTTGAAAATTTTGTTTTTTGTAGCATTTGATTGTTTGAATGAAAAAGAGAAATTCTTGTGAAAATAATTAGTTGTCTCATTTTGAGTGCATTGGAATGAATACTCTTCTTTTGATTTCATTGTTAAGAAAGATTTGTGTTTTCAAGTATTTGCATTCTCCAACTCTTTCCTAGATAGAACTTCATTGAAGAGAAAAGATTGTTTAATCATCTTAAGTGCATTTTTGTAGTGATTTTGAGTCGAGTCTTTACACCACAAGTTCCATCTCCATCACCTCTTGACTTAATCAAAAGCCAATAAAAATCACGCTTAAAATAAAATCAATCTAGCAAAATTTTTGTTTCTAGGGCTCTAATACACCAACATAGCTTAGGCTAGTATCTTGGAGTAGGGAGTAATTAACTCTCCAAGATAGTAAAAAAAACAAGTAGCTTTATCTTGCGGTAGGAGAAATCTAATTGTTGCATCTATGCTCTGGGAAAGCTCCTCTTAAAGGAGAAGCACGAGATCGTGTCCGAACCAGTGTGGGAATCAATCCTTCCTCTTTGGGAACGACACCAGATATTCACGTATTACAAACGGTAAACCTCGAATTAACCATTGTCGAGGAGCCTGGGGTCACTTGTTGGTAAACCTCGGTTTATGTCGAGGATCCTTTAAGGGGATTGAGCTTGCTACTCTGCCCTTGCGTGCATATCAGATCGTAGACTGTTCCCCCAGGTATATTGGTTTCTGTTGGTAACCTTACTGACCATATTCTCTAGGATTCTTCCTAAGGTGACGGTGGCGGGAAGATCCCACTGTACCTGGAGCAGACGTCGGCTAGACTCACTTGGATTTTCTGGCGGGTTCTCTTCACTCGAGATGGTTAAGTGGAGAAAATTGGTCCAGTCTATTCATTAAGCAGGTTGCCGGGGTAACTGTTCCAACTGCCATTTCTGTATCGAACTCTGCGATGTTGGATTTCATCACCAACTAGTGTTTTCGGTCCGGAAAGTTACTGTTTGCGTGTGTTTGATCTCTTAGATTCTTTAGGTGTGTGATTCAATTTGTTTGGTTCTTTAGAGACTTTAGGTGATTTTCATTGAGATTTTACTTTGTTTGCGTGTGAAATAGTTAAAAGTCTTTAACTGTGGCTGAATTACCGAGGCACTCCCGTAGACTTCAGGGCCAATCCCCTGAGTTTGTTAACATGGCTAAGTTACTGAGGACATCCCGTAGACTTCGGGGTCAACCGCCCGAGGACATTCCAAGTCAGCTTGAAGGATTGAAAGTCCTCTTGTCTCCTAGTGGTGATAGAAGTGGGTCACCTGAAGAAGGAGAACCTTCTTTGGTAGTATATTCTGATTTTCAACCGTTAGTCATTTCAGAAGTTACTGGTAGTATTGCATCTACTAGTGATATAGGTGAAGAACCTGAAATATCTGAACCCGAATCTGAAGTTGCTGCTACTTCCGTATCAGAGTTTGTTTCTCTGACTCCTAGTGGTCCTAGTTCTCCTAGGGTAGAAACCGTAATTACCGAAGATCTTCCTTCTGGACTCATAACTATTGAAGAGCTTGCCATTTCGGACATCGAAGAAAGCTTTCCTTTTCCAGAAGATCGACCTATCTTAGACCTTAGAGAGCGTGAATCGATTTTTTATAGTCCACCTAGGAACAGCACTTGGTACCATTCACTGACTAATCTTTTCAAAAATTCGGGACTAAGTTTTTCACCACCTCGCATTTTTTATCACCCAGCACCTAGAGATTACTATCCTGCATTGAATATGTCTAGTCCGTCATCCATATATTCCCAATCTCCGGAAGCTTATTTGTACGGCGATCCTTCTGTTCCCGCTGGGTATCAGTCCATCTTTGGTACTTTTTCGGGAGCATCTCCTCGTCCTATCGAACAAAATTTATTAACTGGAAGTAGTGGTACTCAACCGTTGAGTGCAGAAGAAATTCTAACGATGTCAGGTCAACCTCAAGGTGGTCAGTTATCGCCTGGGGGGCAACCTCAAGGTACTCAGTATTTGCCTGGGGGGAAACCTCAGGGTACCCAGTATATGCCTGGGGGGCAACCTCAAGGTACTCAGTTTGCGCCCGGGGGACAACCTCAAGGATAGTACATACCTACAGGACAGTACGTTCCTCAAGGCCAACCCCAGACTTAATATGTACCCCAAGGTCAACCTCAGTATCAATATGTACCCCAAGGTCAACCTCAGTATCAATATGCACCCCAAAATCAACCTCAATATCAGTATGTACCTCAAGGTCAACCCTAGTATCAGTACGTGCCTCAGGGTTATCAACCCCAAGGTCAGTACCCATCTCAAGGTTACCAACCGCCTTCTGGTCCATCATATTATCAACCCTACCCTCAACTTGATTATAGTCCTCGATATGCTCAAGGTCCATACCCCAGAACGAATTTGGTGTGGGATCCATCCCAATACCAGTAGGTCTTTTAACTGAATGTGCAGCCATCATCTCAACCTGGACAACCTTTGGTTGCTGGTCCATCTCAGCAACCCGTCCAGTCTACTGCTCAAACTTCTGCACCTTCTGTAGTTTCTCAGTCTGCGCCTAGTACACCTCATACTCCGCCTCAAACGTCTGGTGCAACTACTGCAACATCTACTCCATCTACCCCACCTTCTTCTGGAGTATCGATAGCTCTGGTATCTACTATTCCTGTATCTACCCCTCAGACCTCTTTACCTCAGTCCAAATCTACGGTCCAGACTTCGGTCCAAATGCCTGTAGGAAGTACGGTTGTTACTTCTCAACCTCAGTTTAATCAACCTCCGTACCAAGGACAGTATCCATACGGTCCTGCTCCGCAGCAACCAACCTATCAGTATCAACCGTACCCTGGGTATACATATCAACAACCTCAGCAACCCCGGTATGGTCCGGTTAATTCTGGTTTTCCAAGAGGTCAAAATATCCCGAATGCAATTCCCATTCCTAGTTATCCTGGATATCCTCCTCCTGGGGCTGGTTTGGAGACCCCAAGTTTTAGAGACCCTAATCGTCAGTTACCATTCATTGCAACTTTGGACTTGCCTGACTTGACGTGCCTTACGAACGATCCAATCAACTATCTTCCGTATTGGCCGCCAATGCCGCATAAGTTGCCCAGTGATATTCCAAAATTCGAAGGTAAACCAGGAGAGGACCCGTCGAACCATGTGATGACTTATCATCTCTGGTGTGAGTCCAACTCCATTTTCGATGATTCTATTCGTTTACGTCTTTTTCAACGCACTCTAGTTGGTCTTGCGGCCAAATGGTATATCGAATTACCGCGAGCCACCTTTTATGATTTTTGTCAGTTAGCTACCTCGTTTCTAACTCATTTTTAGTTGCCAGTCAGATATGACAATGGCACAGAGCTATTAACTTTGTTAAAGCAGTCGACGTCTACTCACATTTTAGATCATATCCATGAATGGAGACGTTGACGGCGTTTAGTGAAGGTTTATATCCCGGATCAAATCTTAGCTAAGTGGTTTGTAAAATCCTTGTTGCCTAATATCACTGAAGATGTGGCTAAGGCTGGAGTAGTTACTGAAGAGCAAGTCATTGCTCAAGCACAGTACCTTGACTTTGTTTATACTCAGTCGGGTACGTTACACGAGAAGATCCCCGATCTACCCAAACAAAATCAAATTTTTGTTGCTCCTTCAGGGTCTCATGCCGCTGATGGTATGATTGGCACGGTAAATACTAAAAGTAAGAATAAATCTTCTAAGAATTCTTCTCCTATAATAACCTTGCCAGCTTCCCCGACAGGAGAGTCTTCCGCGGAACTTTCCGTCGACATTCACGTTGTAGAATATTCTACAGCTAAACCAAAAACCGGTGGTAAGAAGAAAGGGAAGAAGAAGAATAAAGAGAAAAATTCAAAAGAAAAACACAAAAAAGCAAAACCCACTGATGAAAAATGCAAACCTCGTTATCCATGTCTCATTTGCAATGAAGACCATTATATGAGAGACTGCCCTCATCGGGCGGAAGTTGCAAAAATCGTCAAAGGTTCCCAAACTCCTACTGTCTTGAAGGATCCTTTTCCAGCTCAAGATAGTAAGATGATAGGTTCATCCTCCGGTGCCAACGAAGAACCCATATTGATGATGTCTCATGTAAGGATTGCGACTCAATCGCAAGATTATGGCAGTAAAAGTCCTGTTGATGGAAAGGAAGAAGAATCTTCTCATTCAAATCCATCAACCTCAGCTCCCAGTTCCAATCCGCTATAGATCGAGAAACCTAACCCGGACTTAGTAATCAAACCACCCACAAAGGGTGTACTTCAAAAGTCGGCTTTCAATCCACATGCGAGAGCAGCTTAGAATTACAACATTGTTGAGGATTTAGCTGTTTCACCCTCAGCAATGTCAGCTTTGGAAGTGCTGCAATCATGTTCAGCATAGCGCAGATTACTTTTGTCAGCTATAGGAGCTGTTGACGCTCAGGACCCGAACCTTATAATCTTCGATCTAGAAAATAGTGCACCGCGTCTCCCTCATCAAATGGCTGTCCAGATTCCAGTGATAGTAAAAAACAGACCTTTTCATAGGACTGTGATTGATGAGGGAGCTTCCACGTGCATTATGTCGATACAGTGTTGGAGATCGCTTGGTTCTCCTTCACTAAATCAATCCTCGACAATTCTTAAGGCCTTTGATGGCTGTGGGTTCCATCCTTTTGGCATTTTACAGGATCTACCTATAGGGGTTGAAGGGAAAACTGTTAATCTAGATGTGGAGGTGGTTGATGCCCCTCTAGATTACAACCTTCTCTTGGGTCGTAGTTGGTCTTACACTATGACAGCTGTTGTCTCATCGGTCTTTTGGCTTGTAAAGTTCCCTCATAATGGAAAGATCATAACCATAGACCAGCTGTCATACTTTTCATCCGACCCAGCCTCTGCTAAGAGCATTCAGCATGTTGGCAAAGCGACGATCCCTTATAAGGATGTTGGTGTAGGGTTAGTTAAAGATTCTGGTTTACTGGGAACTTTTCCATTCCCTCCTATCAACGCATCATCTTCTACTGCAACAATTCATATGATCTCATCAGGAACCATCGTTAATAATGATCCTTGGATCATCCCTTCTGAAGCTGAGATAGACTCATTTGGTCCTCTTATGCCTTTGAGTCCATATAAACTTGCATATCAGACAGTGCAGTCGTTTTCCGACCAAACATCAACCCAAATTGACTTAATGAACGAAGTCCATGAAGAGTCATTTTCAACATCAACCTCGGAATTAAAAACGTTTTCCAAACTTCTTCAATCAGATGAGCAAATTCATGAAATGCTATGTGTCGATGAGTTACCATGGGAAGATCTACATCACAGATCTTCGTTTTTACCCGAGAGCGATCATTTTGAAAACGGTTTTTCATCAATCTTTACAACTGAATATGTTAAGGACGCTCAGAATCCAATGAACATCCTGATTCCGAGTTAAATTTGGGAAATATTTCTAAAACTATTCCCCTTAACATTTTGGTTAAGCCTGGAATTGTTGAAAACATTCATATAGGTGCCTCCTGTATGGACGATGAGATTAAAACATACAAGGCCATATTTCAAGAATTCTACGACGTGTTTGCCTAGTCCTATGAGGAAATGCCAGGAATTGACCCAGTAATTGTAGTTCATGAAATTAAAACCTACCCAGACGCTAAACCCATTCGACAACGTCTGCGTCAGATTCACCCAAGAAAAGCTGCTGCAATTAAAGCAAAAGTTGAAAAACTGCTGAAAGCAGGTTTCATTTATCCGATCCCGTTAATGGATTGGGTATCGAATATTGTTCCCGTGAACAAAAAGCAAGGGACAATAAGAATCTGTATTGACTATAGGGATATTAATCGAGCATGTCCAAAAGACAATTACCCTACACCCTATATCGA
>APFE031528229.1:166369-198747 GCA_000404065.3 Pinus taeda
TTCAGTCGTCATTCTGATTTGATGATATCCTGAACGAAGATCCAACTTGGTGAAGTAAATTGATCCATGCAATTCATCCAGTAATTCATCAATGACAGGAATGGGAAACTTATCTTTGATAGTGAGCTTGTTGAACTCCCTATAATTTGACACATGCGGCATGATCCATCCTTCTTGTGCACTAATACTACTGGAGCAGAGAAAGAACTTTGACTCGGTTGAATTATACCAGCCTCTAGCATTTCTGCAACCATACGTTCAATTTCACTCTTTTGGACATAGGGATATCTGTAAGGCCTGATGTTTGGAGGAACACTTCCTGGAATCAAATTGATAACATGATCATGATCACTAATAGGTGGGAGGCCTTTGGGAGTCTCAAATACCTTGGAATGATTGTCCAAGACTTTTTGGAGATCAGGAGAAATGGATGACTTCGATGTGGGAACCTCTAGTGAACATAATTGTGTAATTATGCCTCATTTCTCTTTCTTTAGAAGCTTTACCATGCCATTAGAGCTGATTATCTTTCCCTGTTTCCATACGATACCCCTTAATTCAACTTCCTTTCCTTCTGCAGAGAATTTCATGAAAAGTTATTGAAAATTAAAAGTTATTATACCCAAGGATTGTAGCTATTGGACTCCTAGTACAACATCAACACCACCCATTGGAATGGAAAGCATTGGGCTATTCAATACATATTCTCCCATGGATAGCTTGATATTATGGCATTTTCCTGAGCAATTTATGGTTCCTCCACTTGCAACCATCACTTGACACTCTAGTGTTGGATATAGGAAGCAATTCAATTCCTTGGCTATCCTACAATGAATAAAATTATGGGTACTTCCCGAGTCAATAAACACTATTACCTTTTTATTCTTGATATGCCCTTCTATCTTGATAGTTTGAGGAGTGGTAATTCTAGCCAATGCATTACAAGATATGGTCAGATTAATTTATTTTTTTCTAGGGTTTGTTCCTAGTTTATATCTTCTTCTTTTGATTTTTCTTGTTCCTTTTCTTCCTCCTCTTCACAATCTATATAAAATAATTTCTTCTCTACACACTTATGACCTTTAGTGTATTTTCTATCACAACTATAACAAAGCCCTTTTGCTCTTTTTTCTTCCAATTGTTGTGGTGTCAACCTTGTAGGTTGTGGATGGCTAGGGGTAGTAACACTTCCATCTTTACGATTGTGAGCGGTAGGCTTCCTTGTTGCTATAATTTTGCTTTCCAGTTTCCTTGCCAACCTGAATGCCTTCTTCAATGAATCTAGTTCACAAAGGGGAATCTCATGTTGGATTTTATCTTTAAAAGTCCCTATGAACACATCAAACCTATGCTCCTCTGGAATATCTTTTAACCTTATATTCAATTTTTGAAAGTCCTCAATGTGCTCCATCATTGAACCCTTTTGTTTTAGATTTATTAATTGGCTAAAAAAAGTGTTGCTTTTTGTATCCTCATAATGTACTATCATTTCATCCGTAAAAATAGCCCAAGTGACAATTTGTTTACGAGAGCAAAGCCATTGATTCCATAAAACTGATTTGGTTCCAAATATAAAGTTGCAATGCGTACCTTTTGTATTTTCTACACATTATGGAGATCGAAGAATTGCTCCATCTGTAGTATCCATGTTCAGTGATCCTTGCCATAAAAATTTCTCATATCAATCTTTGCAACATTGTGGTCCTTCGATCCAATGTTAGAGTCTCTGAAATCATGATTAACATTTATTTTCTTCTCATCATGAGTTTCATTTACAACCCTTTCGCCATTAGCAAGGATTTGTTGTAGAAACTTTGTTAAATCTATCTTCAAATTTGTCTGCAAATATTCCATGCCTTTATTTAAATCATCCATATTAGCTTCCACGCCATCCATCTTAGCTTCCACGCCATCCATCTCAGCTTCCACATCATTCATCTTAGCTTCTACCCCTTTATTTAAACCATTCATTTTAACTTTTGTGCCTTTCTTCAAACCATCCATATTAGCTTCTATGTCTTTCTTTAAACCATCCATATTATTTTCTATTGCTTTTTGTGCGAGAAAAATTTGGTGCACTTGGTCTCGTAATTTTGACATATCTGTTGCATTTCTTCCTCTTCTTCATGAGTCATGCTAGAGCTTTCAAGTTTCTTACTAGATGTTTCCATTTTCTTTCTCCAGGGCATCAATTACTGATAATAATGCTTCACTATTCCCTTTAAATTCCTTCACACTAATTTTTCAAATCAATCTCATGCAAAAATTAAAAAAAATACTACATGCCTTGTTTTCACTTTGTAGGAGATCAATATTGAATCTGATGTATCTCTATAATTTTGGATCTCCTAGGTCTGAAATTTCTTCTTATGGTAACCCCCTGAGTAGTATTTCTAACCCCACAACTCTTATCGATATTGGATTCTCCAATGAAGAGTTATGCCAAATCTCCCACGATGACCTGAGTATAGACTAGTTCAGTAGAGCGAGCTTGTACGATGTGACATGGGTCAGTGTTTCAACCTTACGTTCTGAAAATGATACTAAAAGCAACTACAACCTATCCTCTTTCTATAACTTCTTACAAAAATTAAATCTGATGCTCAGAACAAAAGTTTTGACAATTTTCCCAAGGTGACTTGTTTGGAATGTAATTCGGGGATCTACAAAAACCCTAACTTCCTATTGTGGTGAAAACACAACCCCCCCATTATTGACTTTCTCAACTCAAATAATGGGGACCCTTTCTACAAAAAATTTGGCTAAACACCTTTTTGGATTTTTATTTAGTTGATTGCCCTACGCTTTCGTTAATTTTTCATTTTCTTTGGATTCTTGTTTTGATTGCTTTGTTAAAATCAATTTTTTATAAGCTTCCCATTGACGCTTGTTTCGCCTCATTTGGTCAACTGGTTTGAAAATGGTACTGGGTTAAAAATGCATAAACTGTACAATATTACATTTTGTAAATAAATTAGTTCAATAATGCATTCATTTTAAATATTAACCCATAGTGAGCTTTTACTAACATTTTTCCATTTTTAGTTATGCAGCCAAATCATGAAATATCGGAATTTTAGTAGTTTATTCTAATTTTCAAAATAGATCACTAATATCAAAAACCCAAACATCCAAGTGGTTGTAGTTTATTTTATTCTTTTATTTATTTTCCAAGTGGTTGTAGTTTAAAAACTAAAATTCATAAAAATAAAACCAAAATAAAAATTGATATTTAATTTTAAATTTAAAATTATTAAATTAATTAAATTAAATATAATAATTTAATTTAATTAAAATTTAAAACATAATAAAAAAAAAAAAAATCGATCGCATCGGGGAATCGGTCGGAAGTTTTAATCGGGACATATTTTAACAACCCGCACTTCATACCCCATGTCGATGCTGATACTCTTCCATCCTCCCGATTGCAAAAGGCATAAGTCCCAAAGGAATTGTCTTAATCATTCATACGTAATAAGAGTGAGTATATAAGTTTCAAAGGAATTGTTTTATTCACTATACAATGAAAAGTGGAGGTAATTAGGTTATGTATTTTAATTAGTAAAATATTTAATATACAATTTAAATAATTAGATAATTAATTAACATTAATTTAAAACCTAAATACATTCAGATTAATATAATTATTTTTTATTAGATTAATTTGTTTGTAATAATTAATTAATTACATTAGTTAGATTGATTATTAGTTTAGTTCAAATTAACAAATAAAGTAAAATAAAAATAATTAGAACTAATTAGAATTAAATTTATAATTAAAAATTTTGATTTTTAGCCCAGCAACAGAAATTCCAGAATTGTGCAAGTTTTAACTCGTCAACTTTGGAGGCCCATAGATTGAGTTTTACTTGGCCAAATGAGGCCCAAGACAGCTCATTGGAAAGATAAAATCAATGAGTATATTTCTGAGGAGGTTTCACTAACAGATTTGGTCATTTACTGGGTCGAAAATCAGCCAGAATATCAAGCTCCGAATTTTGAAAACAAAATCAATTTTCTGAGTTTTATTTTCATTTACCCAAGCCTCTTCTAATTGTAGATTCGATCGTCAATGATATTCTTGGCCAATTAAAACATCCCAAGCATCAATAGAAAGATTACATTTTATTTTCAATTATTTTTTTAATTGTATTTGATTGGATTTGTTTTAAATACCAGCAATGACATTTTGATTTTATTGTTGCATTTTAATTTATTTTGATTTCTTTTTTGTAGGAAAACAGTGGAAGAAATATGGAGAAAATGATCTCAGTTAATAAGAATGCTCCAACAATTAAAGATTGGAATTTTGAGCAAATAAAATTAGATTGGGCAGATTTCTCTTCAACAAACTTTCCTCTCAAGAATTCCTTCACAAATAGTATAAATAATAGATTACAGAATGTAATTAAGGGGTTGCTCTCCTCTGCAATTTTAGACTTCTAAAAGCACTATTGTAATAGGAATTTAGAGTTGTAGGAGAGAGGAGAGAAAATCTCAGATTTGGGGATTTTTGAGGATTTTTCCTTTGTATCTTGAATTATGTATGAGGGGCAGAGTTTGCACTATTGTGGCCCTAGTTTTGAAAGCAAAAGTTCAAGCAATGTAAAGGACTGTTGGAGACCATGGTCAGAGAAATGGATGCAATAAATTGGTATTTATAATACTATTGTTTCGAATATCAGTTTCATTCTTATGGTAATAAGAATGTGTCATTTTATTCATGTTTGTGCACTCTTGTCAATATGGGTAATTTGTCTCAATGTTGTTATTATGTATCTCTATTCTTATGGATTAAACTCTGATTTCTGAGTAACTATTTGCTTAGAAATCTATCTTATAAAACTGATTTATTAAATAGTAATCTGTTATGAACTATTTCTGCATATTATTGTTTAATTATCAATTTATTGATTTGATAATCAATATCATTTTTTTGAACTACTTCCAAGAATGTTGTTGGTTTATTATTTCGGTTAAAAGGTCTCAATAGGATTTGTTTTGATATCCATAATATTAGTTAATTGAACTACTTCATTAACTTGATATTCATTATAAGTAAGACATGTTTAAATCCCAATATTTTAATTATCTTGCTCTTAATTGGGTTAGATATATATCTACCTAATTAAGATAGGATTAAGATTAGTTTCTTTTTGCTTGCATTATAGAATAAACTTGCATTCAGAGTAATTTCTACATTCTTTTAAGTCCCCTTCTCGAAGAGGCAAAATTTTAGTTGTGGCTTGGTTGAACCCAAATTAGCTTAAGGGTCATTCTCTTGCCTGATTAGCAAGAAGAAGTGATCTGATATTCCTAACTATTGGTAGTAAAAGATTCATCATAAACCAATAACGATAGGGAGAAGGTAACTGGACCTAGTTAAACCAGTTGGAGCCACCACACCAAATGGAAAAGGAGCTGCTTTAAGGTTCGGACTGGCTGGTTATTCCCCAGTGTTGTTGCAGCGAATTTCGAGGCATCAACACTTCCTTATATTATATCTCCAAAAATATAGCGATGCAGGACCTGAAATTGAAAGCCGAGATTTAGAATGATTCTTTCTCAAAGGGGTTTTTTCTTAGCTTCTGACACATTGCAGAAAAAATGTATAGCAAAAATTCCATGATGACCTGTTAAGAGTAGAAAAACCCTAGAATCCAAAGCTCTAATACCAAATGTTATGAAACCAGCTCACAAAAAGATAGAAAAGATAGATGAATGCCTTAGAAATAAACCTCTTTGAGGGGGAAACCTCCTTTACATTACGAAAATGAACAATTCTTGGATGATTCAAATGACAAAACCTGCTATCTATATATAGGAGCGTAAGGGGTCATAATATAACCAATCCAACCTAACAATAATAATATAAAGGCACAAAAATAACAATAGAGGGATTCTATGGGGCACAATAATGAGAATATGGGGACAATAGGGGCACAAAAATAACCATAAGGGATACAACGGCAATAGTAATGGGGGAATCACTAGTATTATAGGGACCTAACACACAAGGATTTGACACCTTCAACAGAGAGTCAAATGTGTGAAGACTCATGCAGGTGTTGTATGAAATAAACAAGCACTCCATGCTTAATACACTATAATTAGTAACTATTTCACCAGGTTAGGCTTCACCAAAAGTAAAGAAGATGTAAACCTTTACCATATTATGGTTGAAGCTAGATTATTGATTATAGTATTATATGTCAATATTATGATTCTAATAAGTGATGAGAAGCTGATAAAACCTTGCAAAGAGGATATTGCAAAATAATTTGAGATAAGGACCTCGGGCTCATGCATTACATTGTTGGTATGGAATTATGGCAAGGAGGTCGAGAATTATTTCTCTCTCAGAGAAAGTATTCAAATGATATACTGAAGAATTTCAATAGGGAGAGAAGCAAACCCATGGAGATCTCTAGCATGTAATTAGAGGAAGGAAGATGCTACTTGAAGTGAAGCAATGGAGGCTACTATTTATAGATAGCTTGTGGGTTCACTTATGTATTTGATGAACACACGATGAGACATATGTTTTTCTGTTAACCAACTTAGCCAAGCCATGGTTAAGCCAACCAAAATTTATCAGAAGGAAGCTAAACATGTGTTGAGATACCTCAAAGGCACCACTTAGTTTGGTTTTTGGTACAAATGGATAGAGGGAGTGAAGCTTCAAGGATTCACAGATGCAGATTGGGCAAGTTGTCCATCCAACAGGAAGAGCACATTAAGGAGAATATTTAGTATTGGATCAACAATAGTTTCTTGGTACAACAAGAATTAGAGATCAATTACACATAGTTTAGGAGATGTAGAGTACAGGGTTGTTATTGAAGTAGCTTGTGAGGCTATATGGATGAGGAATATACTTGTTGGGTTATTTTTTCAGTAGACGAATCATACAATGATTTACTATGATAATCAAAGTTGTATCAAACTCTTTGAGAATCCATTTTTCATGATCGGTCTAGACAGGTCGACATCTGGTATCACCATCTACGAGATTGTGTGCAGAGGAGAATCATGTTGCTTGACTACATTCCTATAGAGGAGCAGGATGTAAATATTTTGACAAATGCATTGTCAAGATACAAATTTAATTTTCGTAGAGGTAAGATTGAGGTAGCAGATAATCCATTTATTGTTGAGAGGGAGTGTTGAAATTGCAACAAGAAAATGCTAATTTAATTTTTCCTTGAATTGAATTAGGAATTAAATTGAAATTCCATATCTCATGACAACTTATAATAGTTAAGTAAGCTATTTTGACTTAGTTAGCTTGGTTAAATTCCACTTGAGGGTTTAAATACAATCATGTAGAGTGTCTCCTACAATTAGGAGCACTAGTTGAGTTTATTTTGAGTTTTAATTATTTAATTTACTATAACTCTGTTAAATTCAGTTAAAATAGTTCCAACTGATGCAAGAATTAGTGGGAGATCATAAATAGAGGGGTGTAACTAGTAGCAGTGAGGTGTAACCAACATCAGTGGGGTGTAATTTACTCTAGTGGGGTGTAACCTGTGGTAGTGGGGTGTAACCTATAATAGTGGGTTAAAAACAACACAGATAAGTAAACTCGAGATTCAATTAGAATCCACTCATACATGTCAAATTAGAGAAAGACAAAGTTGAGATTGGAATTTAGGGACACTGTACTATCAGTTCTATAATCATTTGAATTATAGAGGTGGTGCATGAAATCATAAGAAGGCCTATGAGGATTACATAATTCATAATTGTGGGATTTCCTAGTTAAATATTGGCTAAGTATTGGCTTAAGATTGGTTAGGAAGCTGTGAGATAGATAGAGATAGTGTAGAGGCTACTCAGACTTCAGAAAAGCATTGTAATCTTCTCATATTTTTTTATTAGTGCAATATACAAATAGTAGGGCTTTTGGCTTTAGCTTTCCCCAGAAAATCATTGTGTTATGTGTAATTGAATTCTTTCTCTTATATGATTCATGATTTTCTCAATCATTTATTGTTTTCGTTGATGAGTAGAGTAGATTCAATTCAATCATTTTAGCATATTAAAATATATAGTTTGAATCTACAAGGATTTTCTACATTACGAGAGGTAGAGTTGAAGTATGATATCTTGGAGAAACATACCTATGTCTTGGTAAAAGCTTTGAATTCCTTTCAAATTTAGGTCTTGTAGTAAAGTATAATGTCTTATGTTCCTATAGTTGTTGTGAAATAAATTCTTGTGCAGGGTTACATTGAAGGTAAGATAGGAAATTGGATTACCAAGATTCAAGAATATGATATGGATCTCAAACCCACTAAGTTAATCAAGGGGTAGGTAGTAGGTAAACTATATCCATAGGCTAACTAAGAAGTCTTGGGTACTAACTTAGTAGCAGATGTTGGGAAAAGAAAAGGTATGTTTTCTCCTCGTAAGTATCCTAATATAGCATTTGTCTTCATATGTTTATCTTTGTTTTATGGATCAAAATAGACGAAACAACAACTGAAGTTGGGTAAAAACGATTAGTAACACATTAGATAAATGTGGGCATAGAAAACTAACTTTTAATATATTTATGTGTGGAGACGCGGATTGGATGATGGTTGTTCAATCGACAGAACAACAACAACCAGTAAAGGAAAAAGACAGTGTCTGAGGCAAGAAGGAAAATGGAACACTCTGTAGACCACAACTACCTTATGATGGAATCAGATCAAGTATTGAAAAATCCTCAAGATCCCCTGATCATGAGGATTCACTTTTATCTATTTACTTTTCTAAATGTTATATATAATCCTAAAAGGAAAACTAAACGACTAGTCTAGAAATTCATAGATTGTAGCTATTCTTTTGGGAAGATAATACTTTCATCTTGGTGATGTTGTAACTCAGTTAGTTATTTTAATGAAGAAGACTGTGTTTAATTCATAATAGTATTCTAAGTATCTAATAGCAAGGACTTCAGGCAACTTTGGAGCCAGTCAAGAGAAGATTTACTACTTTACCTGTGTTAATAATCATTTCTGTTTATTCTTTACTATTCTTATTGTTAGGTTAATATCATTTTGACTACTATGAGGATTGGCAATTCTGATTTGCATTTGCTATTTATTGAAGATTCAAGACATAGCTATGTGATTATATATGCATGATGCTTTTTATTGAAATGGTTATGTTATATGCTTGATGCTCTTTCTCGAATTGCTTATGCTCATTTTAGATTGTTGTTCTAAGTAATGTTATCATAGATTTCAAAGCCAGAATTGATTGCTTTTCGTGACATTGTTATATGGTCATTTGCTATTCAATTATTGTCTCTTGTTCTATTATCATTGGATGTGAAATTATCATAGCTCCCTTTCATGTTAAATAAGTTAGTTTCAATCCCAAGTAAGATTTCCATGTGTGGCACTTTCTATTTGTATTCAAATTCATTTACTTGGAGAATAAATTAAGTAGAATTTCAAAGTGTGTTATGAATTCCTTTCAGAGTTTTTTGGATTGAATTTAACGCAATAGTCATTAGCAATTGCAACGATTCCAACATAGATTGACCTCTGAATTCACTGCAAATATAGTGTTGTCACTCTTGAAATAAGATACTTTCCTTGGGTTGATAATGAATGTAGGTAATGAGATTGTTTGTAATAGGACATCTTAGTGCACCAACATTTTGGCACCATTGTTGGGGAGAGTGTTCCAAGGTGATTTCCTTTTATCTTGTTGTGAGAGAATTTGATTTTTAAAAACGAGAGGTAAGAACCTATGTGACCAGCAACTAAAGTGCTTTCCCATTAGCCTAATTTTCAGCAAAGGTATAGAGGTTAAATAGAAATGGTTTTTTTTTATGAATGACTAGGAATAAAAAGATAGAAAAAGATCAGAACCCATCACCTAAATCCATAAAACCCAAGTGACCGGTGAGCCTTGGGAGAATTTTTTTTGTAGATGAAATTGTAAGAAAAGCAAAGTCTTAGACATCAGTAGGATTCCAGACTGTCACTGGAAAAATCCATACTGTAATCCCTCAGGAGGCAAGCTCACCATCTGCATCGTACACTGAGATTCAAAGCCAAAATGGAGGATCTGAACACAGTCTTCAGGTTACAACAAATTTATGTTCTGATCCTCTACAAGAGGGAAGATCGTGTAACTTAAGAGGAGAGGGAAAAACCAGTGAAACTACTAAGGACCTTTGCTGTCTGAGCAAGGATATCCTATGGTCCCAGTTCTAGGAAATGCTACAAGACCAACTCGGATTAACAATCCTTCGCTTACTCACATAGCACCCCCTAAAATTCATAAAGGATATTGGGACATTTTTTACGAAATGGCAAACCAACCACCTCAAGGTCAAACCTTGACATTCGAATACCCCATAGTTGACCAAGTGGCTAATGCCCCTATGAAATTTATTCCTTTGTAGAGCATCACAACTTTTCATGGGATGATCATGGAGGATCCCGATGCCTCCCTATTAGAGTTTGATGTCCTCTACAGAGGATATGAATATACCACCAACCCTCAAAAACTAAAATTATTCCCTTCTAATCTAAGAGGAGTAGCCTTGAGATTGTTTAAGGGTCTGGGCAGATGTACTATTAACTCTTGCGATGACAAGAAAATTTCTTTCCTCACAAGATATAAGGACTTTTGCAAGACTAGGGAACTAAAAGATGCAATCTTTAATATGGCTACAAAGGATAATGAAACTGTAGAAGAATATGTTGAATGGTTTCAGTTAATTTATAGAGATCTCCTCACACCACCTTACCAAAAGAAGTCCTAAGAGCTATCTTAATTAAGGGAATGAAAGAAGAGTGGATAGAAACTCTAAATTTAATGGTGAAGGAGATATTTCTCAAGAATATTATGATGAAATTGTTTGCTTGTGTATCAGGTGTTGTCAAGGAAGCACACACAAAGGAGCAAGAAGCCTAGATCCTATGATTAGAGGAAGAAAACCACACAGTGGATGCGTAACACGAATGGAAATCAATAACCGCCTTGAATATTTCGAGATGGATATCTTGGGCACCATCACAATGTAGTTAGACGTCCTACAGGCTAAATAGAAACAAGCCTTGGTAGAACATAACTTGGTCATTTTCTGCCCATGCTACCGAAAGAAGAAAAGCCAATGGGAGTGTCCATTGGAGATGGTTCAGACATGCTCTATTTTCACCCAAGTCCATGCCACTGAACAATATCCATCACATCTAGGGCCGAAAGTAGTTTTAAAGGAAGCAGAAGAAGAGATAGAGCTAGTATATTTAATGAACGAGCATCGTCAGTGGCAGGCCAAACCTACATATATGTCACAAGACACATCCCATTTCATTCCTTCTTCACCATTTAATCAGCAACAGAACCCTGGGGTAGCATGGCAAGGCCCATCACCTTACTCAAATTTGCAATCCCAGCGATTCCCTATCACACCTTGACCAACTCAATCCTTTCCGGGTAATGGCTAGCCAAATTCTCCTTTTTCTCCTATTTGGAAAGGTAATCCATATCCGTCTCAGTGGCCTACCTCTATTTCTCAAAAACCTAAAATGGTCTCTGAATTGGCAGTGACCTTTGGGGATATCCAATACACCTATGGAAAGAGGTCCTTAACCTCAACCTACATTATCAGCCACATATCCATTATAGCAAAATCCTCAGCCTCTTATGAATCCTCAATTACCAACACAACCAAATCCGAATCCCAATAATAGACCAGTTTAGTTGGTGCAAATTTTTGAATGCTTAGACTATGAGATTGAGCAAAAATAATGTAATGAAATTAAATTGAGATCAGGACATATCATTTCCCCTGGGGAAAATAGAGACCAACCATCAATTGAATTGTAAACTCCACTTGTACATATACCACCAACTGTAAATGATACAAAAATAAAACAAGGAGAAGATATAGATCAACATAAGGATCCTAAGAATCTCATAGTCACCTCTCCCCCATTCCTCGAAAGGCTAACAATACTCAAGCCAATTGTTTATCGAGATTTTGATCTTGTAGCGGAACTAAAAAATCTTTGTATTAAAATTCCTCTCCTCCAGGCCATCCAAGATATTCCTATTTATGTTGAAATTATTAAAGTGATATGTGTAAAGAAGCTTGTGAGGAAAGAAAAATCTTCACCCAACATTCATGTTATAGGCACCTTATCTGATTTACTCTTGGGAGGGGAAGCTCCAGTAAAGAATGAAGATCTTGGGAATCCCATTGTTATAGTTCAAATATATGGCCGCTCCTTTCCAAACACACTAGTTATCTGGTTGCAACCATGAACATCTTAACAACAGAAACCTGTCAGACACTTGGTTGGTATTACACCTCTGGAACCAACCACCACTCAGCTCTAACTTGCTGATCATTCGGTGGTAAGGCCAGAAGGAAATTTACAGGATATTATAGTTTATGTTGATTCATGGGAGAATCCAGTAGATTTTCTTATTATAAACCCAAAGAGTTGATTGGATGGCACCCTCTGATTATGGGTCAACCTTGGATGTCAACAACTGATGCTTACATAGGCTGCCGAGAGGGAAACATGACTATTCCTGAAGTGGATGCTGTAAAAAATCTTGTTTTATATCCTCCTACCAAACCAAGTGTGCCCATTGTAAAAATATGTAAACAACCACCGACATACTTGGAAGAAAGCATTCGTTCACCACTTACAGTAGCAGATGCAGTTGAATTCGAGGACAGACTGAATATGATGTTATCAATAACTTTATCAATCATTCAACTAATGTGAACAATGTCAAATGTCAGATGTTAAAAGAAATTCTTGCTAATGAAGCATTTGAAGATCCTTTGAAAAATACTAATGATCAACATATCCAGACAATTGTTGTTCATAATAGCAAGCCTGTTAAAATTGAACTAGGCAATGTTTAAACATTAATTATAGCCTAGACAGTGATCAACAACAAAAGCCCATTCAGGTCCTACAAAAATATAAAGGGGAGTTTGCGTGGGATTATCCTGATTTGAAGGGTATAGACCCAAGTTTGTGTACACATCATATCTACACCGAAAAGGATGCTCCTCCTATCCGACAACCTCTGTAGAGATTGAATCTTCATCTCAAGCATATTTTAAAATAAGAATTACAGAAGATGTTGGATGTGAATTTCATTTACCCCATTTCGGATAGCAAATGGGTCTCTTCATTGGTAGTTGTCCCCAAGAAAAACGGGAAGTGGTGTATATGTGTGGATTATCAGGAATTGAACAAGCCAACATAGAGAGATCACTTCCCTCTTCTATTTATTGATCAATTCCTTGATAATTTGGCAAGGAAGCAATTCTTTTTCTTTCTATATGGCTTCAATGACTACAATCAGATTCAAATTGCCCCAGAAGACCAAGAAAAAACAACATTCACGTATCCGTAGGGTACATTCACTTACAGAGTGTTAACATTTGGCTTATGTAATTCCCTAGCTATATTTAAAGGAGTTATACTCAGCAATTTTTTTGATCTGATAAATGAAGGACTTGAACTTTACATGGATGAATTTACTCCTTATGGGGATGACTTTGATCAAGTGCTACAAACATTATAAAAGGTTTTAGAATGATGCATTTCTATCAACTTATGTCTAAGAAATGTTAGGTGTCACATGATGATGACCAAAGGCGTAATCCTGGGACATTATATTTCTGCAGCAGGGATATAGGTAGATGTAACAAAAATACAGGTAATTCTTTTACTGCCTACATGCTATACTTAGATGGAGGTATGTAGATTCCTAGGATATGCAAGCTATTATCATAGGTTTATCAAAAACTTTTCACAAATTACTGCGCCTTTATATTCTTTAACTAGAAATGTTGATTTTAAATGGTCTGACAAATGTGACACAACTTTGATAGATTTAAAGAAACTAGTTTCAACGACACAAGTATTACATGGACCAAATAGGAATCTTCCTTTTCACATATTCACGAATGCATCAGATGCAGCAATAGGCGATGTCCTCGTCCAGGAGGAGGAAAGAAAACCTTATGCTATATATTATATCAACAAAAATCTAACTGCTACTAAACTTAATTATACAGCAATAGAAAAAGAATTCTTAGCTGTCATTTATTCCATAAACAAGTTTAGACATTATATAATTGGCTATGAAGTTTTCTGTATACTAATCATTCCACCATTAGGTAATTAGCAGTCAAGTCTCAACAAATTTTCCTATTAAATTTGAAATAAAGACACTCAGAATGGTCGAGGAAGTGGGACTGGATCTAACAAAAGCCCAAACGAAGTGACTTCAACAAATAAACGAATTGGACGAGGATCAACTACTTGCCCTGCAATGTACTATAATTATTTAGCAGTAAAGGGAAATGTGGCACTATAGTCTTATCAAAACAAAGAAATTTCAAAAAGGAGATTGGGCACTCCTCTATGACTCCAGATTCCAAGACTTTTTGGGCAAGTTACAAAGAAGGTGGCTCAGACCTTATGAAATTCAAGAAGTACATAACAGTGGTACTCTCACCTTGACTACCATTGACAGGCATGGCCATTCTTTCAAGGTTAATGGACATTAGGTGCGTATTTATCACAAACCACTGGCTAATGAGTCTTTCTGCCAATAGGTATGTGAGAACCCCACCATGCAAACTTTAGCTACAGGGAGTAATGATCCAACACTTTTGCTCTCGTGAAATTGCATTTTTATTTGATTTTAAATAATGTATATATTCCTTTATGGTTTATTGCAATCTAGTTAGGCATCACCATGCAAATATAAGGATTTTCTTGTCTTTGGGTGTGCTTCGTAGGTGTTGTTCAATCGATTGAGCGATTGATGTTCAATCAATTTAATAACACTTATTTTTGTGTGTGTATTGTTGTTCAATCGATTGAAGGATTGTTGTTCAATCAACTAAACAACACTTATTTTTATATGTGTGTTATTGTTCAATCAATTGAACGCTTGTTGTGCAATCAATTGCACAACACTTATTTTTGTATGCATATTGTTGTTCAATCAATCGAACGATTGATGTTCAATCAATTGAACAACACTTTTTTTCACTTTTACAGCTTTGTTGTTCAACCGATTGAATGAATTCTATTTGATCAATTGAACAACACTTTTTGTGAATTTTTTTTGATTTCACTGTTCAATCGATTAAATGGTTGTTGTTCAATCAATTGAACAACACTTTTTGTGATTTTTTCGATTTTGTTGTTCAATTGATTGAACAATTGATGTTCAATAAATTGAACAACACTTTGTGCATCTTCTGATTTTTCCATTCGATCGATTGAATGATTGTTGTTCAATCAATTGAACAACACTTTACAACACTTTCTACAATTTTTTTATTTTTTATGTTGAATCAATTGAATGATTGTTGTTCAATCAATTCAACGACACTTTCTGCATTTTTCAATTTATGTTGTTCAATTGATTGAACAATTGTTGTTCAACCAATTTAAGAACAACTTTTTATTTTTTGTGTTGTTGTTCAATCGATTGAACGAATGATGTTCAATCAATTAAACAACATTTTTTGAGTATATGTTGTTCAATCAATTGAACTACCCCGATTTTTCTTTTTGTGTGTTTATTGTTTAAATTGATAGAATGAATAACTACGATTTCTCTTTGTTTTTTCATTGAGAGTCATTCTTTTGCAACTTTTATTTCTCTTTTATGTTTTGAATAAAAACCATCTAGTTGGATTTGCACCTAAGATAAAGAAAAACAATAATGTTAATATCATTATGACCTATGAAACCTTTTGATAGCTATATTTATTCAAAAGTTGAGATGGTGCATATTTATAATGAGGGGTTGAATATCTTCCCTTTGGACACATAATAAAATGATTTATTATTTTAATACCATGCTAGTTTATCTTTCACACTTTCAAATCAGTAAGCCCCTTTGATATGATGATATGGGGGTGAAAGTATAACTTTCATTGGAATTTTATTTTACTTCTTACGTCATCCCTGACTCTTGAGTAAATAAGCCTCCCTCTTTTTATGATAAAACCATCAAAATATGAAAATATGAAAATATGGAAATATGAAAATGTAGCAAACATTATCTTAAAGAGGATAGTAGGTCTCAGCACAAGCTAACCTACCATGGTCATAGGGATGTAACGGGTGACATTCCATTTTTGCCACCAAACTAAGGTAATGACCTTCTTGATAATTAAAACTGTCAAAAGGACAAGGGGTCTCATCACAAGCCAACCTAATCACTTTGTTATATCCTCGTCAATGGCACTATGATTATATGGTTACCATGCCAGCATAGTAGTCTCTTTATAGCAAGAAAAGAGAGAATCATATGAAAATCAAAAGGCGAACTCTGGCTCATTTGAAGGGTTAAAAAGAAACCATGTCGAGGCTATGGACATCTGCTGGCGGCAGTGGCTCTACTTGTGGTATTGAAGTACTATGTGACAATGCCAAATTATTTATATCCTATTACTACCCATTGATTTGTTTCTAAAGGAAAATTTCCCATTTGAACAACATTCCTAAAAAACCAACATACATCGTAACTTCTATCATATATCCATTATATCATATTTGTCCAATCTCTTTAATGACAGTCATTAATACTTACTGTCGATCATGCGTTTGACACTTTTCCACTTAAGGAAAATATCTTTTGACATAATGGTTTAAATATTTGTTTTAATTTATGGGCATTTCAAATTTGTTGACGTGTATTTCTTTGATTTCCCTTGTCATATATTGCACCACCTTTATTGATTGGATGCTTGCATTTATGATTTACCAATGCTTTTTCTTGTTTTTCCCATGCTTCACGGATGTGGACGCCCTTTTTTCATTGGAGCGGGGATGGTCTACATATGAACAACATGTGTGACAATTTATGGATAGTTGTGTGATAATTATTAAATTGATTTCCAGTTAGAGGACAACATGATGATTATGTATCTGTAATAATTATCAAACTATTTATAATTGGAGGAAGGACAACAACCATTATGGATATCATGCAGATTGATTATGATCCTCTGTCAAATAATGCTGACGAGACTAATGACTTTACTGTATGTGATATTAATTCTCAAAACAACATCATTTCCTTGTCAATAGCCTTAACATTCTATATTGTTGTTCTAAATTGTGAATGTGTGAGAGAGGTGCATGCAAGTGAGCCAGTCACAGGAAAACAACAACCATCAGAGGTAAAGACATCTGAAATGAACCCACTGTGTTCATAGTATTAGACCATACTCATGCAATTCTTGAGCGTGTCGACTAGCTACAATATTTGAATAAACTGCAGGGATTTTACAAAGAGCTAACACTTGAATTTCTGTAGAATTTGTAGAATGGAAGCACCACAGTAAGAGGAAGGAACATAACGGTATCCAAAGCAATCATAGATGAATTCATTGGACTTCCAGGTGAAGGAAAAAGGTGGATGGACAAACATGTTCTTCTGCACAATGCAGTAATAGTATTTCAAGAGTCGGGCGAGCAATTGGTGTGAACAAGAAAAGGCGTTCACCCTACAACCTTGAGACAACCATGGAGGGAATTGACAGCCATCGTGTAGAGGTACTCACATGCGATGGATGACAAGACGTGGTAAATCCCCACCGAATCAAACTGATAGTTATTTTAATACAAAAAAATATAGTTAACTTTTTGTTTTATTTAAATCCTCTATTTCATGATGTTGCTCGTTGAGTTAGAAAATAAAAGGACCCACATACAGTCATCAGCCATCATGGGATGATGAAATTGATTATCATTCATGGGATAGCCCTGCAACAACTAACCTAGGATAATATTGTAAATCCTACTCTAGACCCACATATAGAAAACCCAGCAATAGAACAGTAAGGGCCAAGAGCCATAGGCATGAAAAGGAGATAGAAGAGGAAGAATTGTTCTTTGGCCTTGGGCTAGGCAAGACGAAGATGCTCTATGCAGGTGAAGTCACAGCGACATACCCCAATTATAATAAATAAGATCGGGCCATCTAACACACCCCCTCCAAGTCCATATGATGACTCCTTATAAGATTATGAGGAAGAGGTGGCCAGAGTACTGGAAAACATGGAGATATTTGGTGAAGGAAGGGAGAAATTCAAGTGTTTTGAAGCCCAAAATTGTGCCCCAAACTAGTCTGTGCCTGATGGCAGTCGTGGTCATGATCAAACCCTATTGTTTACATATAATTTGGAAGAACAGAGGAAACCAGTCTCTTCTATGGAGAAACTCCTTGAAGCAAAAGTGCATGCAAAAGAAACCATTGGATAAGGAAATCAAGAAGCAACCTCTAGTCCACTAGAACCCCCAGTTGAAGAAAACCCTAAAAAATAAACCCTAGAAGTTGAAAATCAACTAGGGAATGCTATTTTTTTGAAGTCCCCTAAGGATGAGGCCCACCTAGAAGAAAGCCTTGAAAACAAGAATTGCTCAGGAGACACCATTCCATTGGGCTCTCCTAAGAGAGAAATTCATGACGAAGGAGACCTGGGAGGTGAAGATCCATTGGGAGATATGGTTCAAATAGAATCCCACCCTGATGTTGACAAAATTCCACTTGAGCATGGACTTGAAGTAAGTACAGTCGTGCCACCGCTAGTCAGAAGCCTCAGAACAAAGCAAACATATAAGGATAGACTCAGGAAAATTCTCAATAAATATAGGAGGAAAAATAAATTAATTAAGCAGCTAAGACAGTGGTTGAGGGAAGAAATCAAGGTTAAGAGAGTGAAAGAAGAATTGGAGACCATAAGGACCCAAACTGAATATTGCCCTGGGGAAAATGTTGAAACCTAAACTAAAACCATGTTGGTTTATTCAAAAGAAACCCAAATATATCCATCTCTTGTAGAAAACAATGAAATGAAGACATAGGATCCTTCTGTTTTCCCACAGGAAACTCAAACGGACTTCCCTATTGTTGATATTTCCATTCAAACTGATACTAAGGAAAACACCCAAGTTGGGTGTTGCATGATTCGAGAAGTGATCGAGGCTGCTATTCAAACTGATCCTTTGGAAACACATGATGATGAGGTCCAAATAGATGATACACCTACCTACATTCCCTTGGTAAGGGAAGCAATCATTAGGAAATTGTCGAATGAGCTAGCCAAGACTCAGGAGAAATTGAATCGGCATGAAGAGGAAGTACACCAAGAATTACAAAAGAAATTTGAGGCACTGACAGTCACAGAGGATGAAAATTTTGCAAATTATAAGGCTGAGACAAAGAGGGTTGAAAAAGAACAGGTCAAGTTACAGAATGCTAAAGAGAAATTGGAGACTATTGGCTCTATTTATTTAGATTCCCTCTCATGCTGAGCTTCTACTACTAACTATGCATTGTTCTTACTAGAGAGATATCTCATATTGAAGGTCAAAGCCATTAAAGCTGGAAATTTTGTGGAAATCAAGACCACCGTAGACTTCATCAAGTGTTTCAAAGAATAGAATGAGCAGGTACAATGCCTCTTGTATGAACATTACATGCATAATTTCTTTTTAGAAGATGACAGAGACAACAATCCTGGCCCCTTTATAATGAATATCCAATTCTAGGCCTTTCTTTCTTTTGCCACTAACTAGATCAAGTGGGCTAAGGCCCATAATACTTTTAGAAAACAAGAATATGACATAGAGCTATGGGTTATGGGAGGGCCTACAAAATCCTTGCACCTCTCTATCCAACAAAAACAATTTATGAAACAAACAGGTGTTGTCGGCCAATTAGGTCCATTCCACGTAGACATTATACAAGAAAGGAAGGAGTCCTTCCAAGAGAACAAAGAAGAAGCTTTATTTGCAGCCAGGTAGAGATAGGAAGCCTCCAACAATACTATCAGGAACAAAGCCATCTAGGTTCAAGAATTTCAGGGTTACTTCCTCTCGCTTACATAAATACAGTAACATGGCCTTAACCATGGGCCCTTAGTGGATAGGGTTTTAGTATACAAGCCCAATTATACGATATCCCCTAGATAGGTACCGTAGTGATTATAACTTGATAGATCAAGAAGTAAACCAGGATTTCGTTGTGCTTAAAAAGAAAAATGGCTTCATATTGTACAACGAGGAAGTATACCCAGCCTATTCCTTAACTCAATTACACCTTAACCATACCATTTCATGTGAACATGCAATAAGTTAAGTTGTGGAGTATGTTGGGACAGAAAAATGTATGTTTTCTCCTCGTAAATAGCCTAATTTAGCATTTGTTTTCATATGTTTATCTTCATTTTATGGATCAAAATAAAGGAAATAATAGATGAAGTTGGATAAAAGCGATTAGTAACATATTAGATAAATTTTGGCATAGAAAACTGACTTTTACTATCTTTATGTGTAGAGACGTGGATTGGATGATGGTTTTTTGATCGACAGAACAACAACAACAAGTAAAGGAAAGAGACAATGTTTGGAGCAAACATGACAGCATAAGAATGGAAAGACCAAAACTATCTTATGATTGAATGAGATCGAGTATTTTGAAATCCTCAAGATTCCCTGATCCTGAGGATTCATTTTTATCTATTTACTTTTCTAAATGTTATATATAAGGCAGATAGGCAAACTGAACGGCTAGTCTAGAAATTCAAGATTGTCACTATTCTTTTGGACATATAGTACTTTCATCTTGGTGATGTTGTAACTCTATTACTTATTTTATTGAAGAAGACTGTGTTTACTTCATAATCATATTCTAAGTATCTAATAGCGGGGTCTTCTGGCCACTTTGGGCTGAGTCAAGATAAGGTCTACTGCTTCACCTATGTTATAATCATTTATGTTTATTCGTTACTATTTGTTATTGTTAAGTTAGTATCATTTTGATTACCATGAGGATTGACGATTCTAATTTACATTTGTTGTTTATTCAAGATTCAAATCTTATTTGTGTGATTATATATGGCTGATTCTCTTTATTGAAATGGTTATGTTATATTCTTGATGCTCTTTCTCGAATTGGTTATGTTCATTTCAAATTGTTGTTCTAAGTAATGTTATCATAGATTTCAAAGGTAGAATTGATTGCTTTCGATGAGATGCTTATATGGTCATTTGTTGTTCATTTATTATTTGTTGTTCAATTATCATAGCTCTCTTTCATGTTAAATAAGTTAGTTTCAATTCTAGTGAAGATTTGCAAGTGTGATTCTTTCTATTTGTATTCAAATTCAATAGCTTGCATAATAGATTAAGTAGAATTGCAAAGTGCGTTATGAATTGCTTTCGGAGTTGTTTGGATTGAATTTAAGGACATAGTCATTAGAAATTTCAATGATTCCAACATAGATTGACCTCTGAATTCACTACATATATAGTGTTGACACTCTTGAAATAAAAAGACTTTCCGTGGGTTGATAATGAATGTAGGCATTAAGATTGTTTGTAATAGGACATATTAGTGCACCAACAATAGATAAGGCAAGAGAAAGTGGATGAGAAGAGGAAAAGAACAATATTGATACATCAACACAGAAAATTCAGATGAACTACCTTGTCTCAGAGTTGTAAAAATATTTTTTCCATTGTTTACTTCTCTTGAAATTCCCATTGAATTTTGACAAAGTTAAATACAGGGCCCTGAGGCCACAAGCTCAAAATTCTGTTATCTCAAATGGTCAGTAGTACCAGAAGGACTTGATGGCAATTTTTCTTTTATGTCTAGTAGAAGAAGAGATCCCTAAGGTGATTGATGAATTCCATAACTATGTATGTGGGGGACATTACAGATAGGGAGCCACATCCCATAAAATTCTCAAAGGCGGTTTTTACTATCCCAAGTTGTTCAATGAGGTTCATGATTATGTTAGGCCATGTGAAAAATGTTAGATATTTGTTGAGAATCAGAAATAGCACACCTCACCATGATCCCTATTTTTGTGGAAGAGCCCTTCTAGAAATGAGCTCCAATATTCATAAGATAAATTCATCCACCATACACCAATCAACACAAATGGATACTTATGGCCGTTGATTATTTCATGAAATGGGTGGAGGCTATCCCAACAAGAAATGAAATTGACGCAGTGGTCATCAAGTTTATGGAGGAGAATATCGTTGCTAGATTGGCTATCCAAGGAAAATTTTCATTGACAATGCTCAAGTATTTAAGTAAGCCAATTTTATCATTTTCTATCAAAATTAAAATATCATTGTGGAACACTCCACCACCTACTATCCACATGGAAATGGACTATTTGAATCCTCAAACAAAACTCTAGTGAAGATTCTTAAAAAGACCATATTAGAAAATCAGAAAAATTGGGACTCACAACTGAAATTTTCATTATGGGAGAATAGAGTTATTGTCAAGAGGCCAACTGGGAAGTCACCCTTTGATATGTTATATGAAAAGGAAAAAATTTTCCCTATCCAATTAGCCATCTCAATGGCTAAAATTCTATAGGATGTTGAGTAGGAGCTAAATTCTCTGACCATGGGAATAAATTAGCTCATAGAATTGCAAGAAAATAGAGGACAATTAATTCATAATATTATTAAATATCAGGAAAAGATGAAAGCTCTTTTCGAAAAAAAGGCAAGGGACAAATCCTTAAAGCCAAAAGATTTGGTGCTCAGATGGGATGTTAGGAGAGAGGAAAAAGGAAGGAATAGGAATTTTGATCCCTTCTGGATTGGATATTTCAAGATATCTGAAGAAAAAGGAAACAACACCTTCTTACTGCAAAAATTGGATAGTGAGGTGCCTGAATTGCCTATGAATGGGAAGTTTCTCAAGCTCTATTTTGAGCATTAAAGAGGTCCATTTTCTCCCACTTTATATACCATTAATCCATTGTACATACTAGTAATGTTTTAAGTTCTTACTAATTTTGTTTTTTATTTCTATGCATTTGAATCAAGTGACACCATGCACAATATATAGAGGCACTAATTTGCAAGTTCTCAATGCATTGCTTACAATACATTCTCCCCAATTTGAGCCAATGTTGTCACCTGTAATACCCTCTTGTAGTTGTGTTGAATGGTCCTATTTTTATGCCAAAAGGACTATGCTAACCATTGGTACCCGGTTCTAGGAACAATGGATATCGAAGAGGGCTCAGAACATCAGAACCTAATATCGAAAGGACTATCAGACATTATATCAGAACCTTGGCCCCGGCGAACTTCGTGTCCTCAATGAAATTGGTTTTTATGAAATTTCTCATCGAATACGAGGGAAACAGGGAAAAATTTATCAGAGGTTGGGGTCTTAGGATACTAGAATTGTAGCATATCAAGATTTCGAAATATCAAAGGTTAGAATATAGGAACTTCAACAATTTATTTTAAAGTGACCCGATATGGAATATCAGAGTAGGAGGTCGGAAGGCTGAATATCAGAGCAGGATGGAAGCTCAGAGTATCAAAACATCATAACTCCTTCACAATTGAATTGGTTTGAAAGTGTTGAGGGTTGTGGAGGACAAAAATTACAAAGGAAGTCATTGCAAAATCAAAGGACCAAAACTCTTTTCTCTCTCCTACAATATGACACACAACAACATGTGATTGTCGTTGAAAAGTTAACGATGCAAATAATGTGCTAGTATGGAGGACACGTGGTAGTCAGATACAACATTTTTGGTGGTCTAATGGGGAACATTCATGTGACACATGTCACCACTAAGGAGATGCAAAGCAGAGTTCATGACATCAACATCACATCATCTGGGAAGTTAGAAATTCGAAGTTAACTCCTACCTAATTGTTTTATGGGAAAGTTCTGATCTGATGCATGGAGCTCCAATATGAATAGTGTTTCGTTGTGGGGACCCAAAGGACCAATGACATAGAGCAGGACTTATCACCTAGTGTTGTAAGGATTCCATGTGGAAAGGATCTCATTGGTCAGTATATCAGAGGACATAGATCTCATAACTCATGTCCTAATGGATACTTAAAAATGTTATGATATGTAGGAGCTTATTATGTGATTGGAACTTGGTCATGAAGCTCAAAAAAACCAAAGGAGGAGAGAAAATATAGTAAGAGATAGGCCCCCTATAGGATTATAAAGGTATTAGCACCTAGGTGTTATGCCACCAGTCATAGAACATGGTCTTACGGTGGATAAAAAAAAATAGGTTAAGCATAAAGGGGTTAAAGGCATCCGAATTTTATGATTTCATAACATTTATCTTAATATAGTTATGATATGCTAAGGCTCTGATACTGCAATGCATATAGTATGGAGGATCAATGGGTAAGCAACTAAGTTGCAGAACACCTCCAATGCCACCACAATACAAGCAATTAGGGGGAGCAAATGATAGGTGAATTGGCAGGTAATCATAGGAGGAATACAATGAAAGAGGTGCGGAGAGATAATAAACCCACCAAGAACCCAGATAATTAAGCCTGCATCCACCTTTGGAAATCAGAGGAACCGACAATGGAGATATTTTGTGTTTATTATGAGACCTCATACTTTTTGTTTTGGTTAATATTGCATTTTCAAGAAAATAATAAAGTCTTCTATGTAATCGTTAGGAGAATTAGGCTAGTCGCATGCTCAGATAGTTCTATAGTTCATAAAACTACAACATCTGAAGATATTTTTGTAAGTTGTTCTTATTTTGGTTTTCCTTATAAAAGGGGATGCAAAATTCATTACAAATGTTTAGAAAGTTTGGAATTATGTTTTTAGAGAGGTTCCATGGTTCGATTATCTGGTTCCACAGGTTGTAATCGTTTTGCAAAATTTTGCAAGTTTAGACATATGACATGTATTTAGTTTTTGAAAATTAATGAATAAGTTTCCAGTGATTCAAAACAATGGAATATGTAGTATGTGTTCTCCCTCTATGTGTCACTTTATGTGCATTTTTATTCATAAAAAATTGTGTAATTTGTAGTTGCTAGATTCACTCTTAAATCATAGATTTACTTATGTTGTTGAGCCAGGAGGCTCGTTATATAGCCCACCCAGTATGATGTGTAACTTTGTTCGTCCATCATAAATATAAAAATAAAATGAAAATAAATTATATATAACATTTAAATAATATCAGCTTATAAAACAATTTGCATGTGAAGAAATTGGATCCCTCTTAGATCATGTTAGATTTGTAATTAAAATAGATCTATATTGGTATTTTAGCATAAAGTACATGTGAGATATTGAGTTGAAAGCCTTAAAATTTAGTCCATAATTTATGCACTTCATTTCCTTTATATTTTCATCATTCTACTGGGATTTATTGCATAGGATTATGTTTTTGTCTAGCCCTCTGCACTAGGATCCTTCCTTATATTTCTCCTTTCCATCTTTATTGCAATGACCAATCAAATTTCATTTTCTGTGTGTAGGCCACGAGGCTTGAACATTTACAATTGGGAATGATATATTGTTTATGTGTATATTGAATCTACATGTAAGAAGGATGATTGAGCCAAAATTTAGATATTTTACATTTATTCTTGAGTAAGACTGGTTCATCTTAGCGCGAGACTAAAATGTCTTAAGCAATGACCTATCATCAACTGGAAGTTGTCTCTAGGAACTACAACATGACATTCTTCCAATCTCTACAACATGACATTCTTCCAATATAGACGTTACAAGTGGCCGTCGCCTTCAAAACTAAACTCTGTTTGTGGATTCGACCATCAACAAGCGATGCATTCAAAAATACTCAATAACTGGCTGGCCTTTCTAAAATTGAAGATAACGACAGTAGACTTTCTTGTTTGTATCTATAATAAATCATAAGTTTGAAGTTAAAGACAACCCTGACCCCAACGTCCTTAAAATCGCAAGTCCGGATAGATGATTGGTGTGTGGGCAAATAAGAGAGTCACATGATGCTTTTTCCATAAATACTTTATGCAACTCATCAGGTATTGATAACTATCTTTACATCAGAAAATGCATTCACCCTGAGCCTTAGAAGCTATGACATCGAGGAGCCTACCACTTGACATTGCAGTTTCATTTTGGCGAGCGACTTCCAAACAAGTTTGCATTCCCCATACCGAGAAATGGCATTTTTAATTCTTGTAGCAGATTATGGCCTTCATTGCCACACCGACCATATTTATTTTCTTCCACGATCTTTAGCCTTCACAACATCATTCAACAATGAACTCATAGCTTTGGGTAGTGAAATTATCGAACAAAACTTTACTTACAATTTAATATTATTATTTTTTAGCAGATCTTAAATTGAATCTCAGCGGTATCCTCATAGCCTTTTATTTTATTATTTTTTGCAAAAACAAGAAAATCTAGATTTTTTTTGCAGGTCTTTGGTTTTAATATTACGTATCTTTATTCCACTCATAGCAGCATCAATGAACTTTCACGTAAAAAAACAAAAATGTTCTTGGATTTCTCAAGAGTTTGAACTTGTTGGGTTTTAATATTTGCAGGCCAACTTCATTTGCTGCTGCTGTCACCTATCCAAATGAAGGAGGCAACGATGCCAACTATAATATGCAGACAAGAAGAATAACCAAAAATAGTCTACATTATAATAATACTAAAAGAACACACATATACACCAAGAACAAGAGAATGTTGAGAAAAAAATTTCAAAGTGTTTGCATTGATCTTAACGTATATTTATACATAATATATATAATTGAAAAGATTGTAGCAACTTTAAACCACTTATTTACTTTACTTTACATATTTACCAAAAATTACTAACATTTACATATACATAATTATAAGGCAAAACATAGAAACCCTCATAACAATAAGCCAGGGTAAACGAAAGTAAATCATATTAGGATTTCCTGTCGTGCCTACCTGACGCTACCAAACTCCAACTAGAGATAAAGAGTTCAGGCCCTTTTCCTATATTTGTTCGTTAGTTAGGGGTTTTCACCAAGCTGACATCTAGTTTCCCTGTTAAACTAAAGGTAGTCTGCAGAGGGGAGCTGACCCTCCGCTTCAAGCATAACTCCTAGCTACGAGTGCTCAGAAGAAAACTAATGGGGTATGCGTCTCTATTCCATGGCATGCCCTCGATTCCTATCCCGAACTCACGACTGTGGACAACACATACTAGGAAGAAAACGTATATTTTCCAAATCCTAAACCTCTACGCAAACTACATCCCCTCTGCCTGAAATTAAGTTCCTGCGAAACATTTTTTTTTTTTTACATAGAAAGAGTATAAATCTCACACATAACTATTCTTATTTTTCATTTTATTAAATATACATTTATAGATATATAATAGTTTTTTTACATGTTTTATAAAAAAAAATTATGTCCATTAGTGACTAGATGGTTTAAAGCAGAGAGAGAAAACATATTAAAAAGAAAGAGTAGAGAATTTACTGCAAGTATGAAATTTTATATGTTTAATGACAAACACATATGAACTTTTGTGCATCAGGAATATCATTATTGTTTTAAACTTAATAAGATATATAGATAATTTTTTAAACTTTTCTGATTTTTATTTTATATTATAATATGTATATCTAGTTAAAGGGATTAGAAAAAATAGTTTTTAATAATTTATTATTAAAATTTTAAAGAGTTTATTTGATAATTTTTAACTTGAATATTTAAAAATAAAAATATATAATATATATAATATTTTTTATATATTTTTTATATATTTGAGAAATTTGGTTCATTTATAAATTTGGGTAAATTTGGAGTCAACATCAATCTATTTTTCTATAATATTATTTATATTATAGGTAAATTTTACATTTTTATAAATAGAAACAATATTATTTTTAAGAGTTCTAAATATCACATTAATCATAAATATTTAAAATTCTTTTAATGTGATATGTATATTATAAATTACTTTATAGAAAAATTGAAATGAATTGAAAAGAAAAACACGTAACAAATTGAATTAAAACAATTTATTATATTTTTTCTTATTATTTGATTGTAACATCTTTCGATTATCACTCAAAATTATTTTTACATTGTTGGTAAATGGTACTTTGGAAGCCCAATGACATTCTAAATGAATAATTTAAGTAGTAATAATATTGTTTCTTCTTACTTATCCTATTATGAAATTTATAGAATTCAAGAAGGGAGACAGGAAATGGATTCCAGCCTCCACAGACTTAGGGATAGTTAAAACAATTATACGTTTCTTCCTAGAAATAAAAAGAGATCTCAGTGGAAGAAAGGGTTTCAATCTGGAAAAAATAAAATGTAACAAAAGGAACGTCTAGAGCTCATTTCGAATGAGTGGATCACCTTGTTGTGGAAAGAAATAAGAGGATGGAAGACTCGATTGTAGCCCTCAAGTCTGTAGCCTGATATCAAAATTAATAAGAACGGTTAGCCCTCAAGTCTATAGCTTGATATCAAAATTAATAAGAACGGTTGTCTGTTGTGCTGGAGCAGAAGCTCGAGGGTAGAAGAGGACGTTATTTCCCTTCTTATAGTTGGGAGGAGAAGGTCTGGTTGAATTCAAGGAAATTTCAGAGAAGAAATAAGTACATATGATTGGTCTTTAACCTGTACTTTTGCATGGATGAGTACTCAATAAGGTTAAGGTGAAAATTGTATCAATAAATTTTACAATTCATGTTTTATAATGTTTATAAGTTGAAAGTGGTTTGGCAAATAGTTAAGGATGAATTCATGTTTTCTAATGTTTATATGCTAAAAGTGGTTTGGAAAACACTTAAGGTTTCTGTTTATACTCTTCTATTGTAGACTGGTGGGCCATGATTATTATTTTAGTGTTAGCATAAACATTGTATTAGAAAGTAAAGGGAATAAATGGAAAAATAATAACCTCATAGCGAGCTAGAGTAACGAACATGAAATATTTCTAGAACTTGGAATTTAGGATCAATAAACCTAGAAAATAATAGTACAAACAACTTGAATGGGAAGACAAGTGCATGTAATATAATTATGAGAAGTAACCGAATAATAGGAATGTGGTAATGTTGTGTGTGATGAACTCAAGTGTTATTAAGACAAGGTGTGACTATGAGGACATTTCGACAATGCATAAGACCATGGTCAGGGTTTAGGATTGAGCCGCTGCCCAGGTCGCTACTTAGTCCAGTCCCCTGTGTGACTGTGCGTAGTTGGATACTTCAAAATCCTCTTATATTACATATTCTAATGCAAGATAAACAACAAATGCTGACTGAAGTATTAGTTATAGAAAATAATAACAATGATCATAATAAAACTCGAAATGTCGCATAATAAAACCCCAACTATGCTTAAGTGATAGCCTATCATATGTAAAATACTTTAAAATACTGCTTATCGAATTATATAAACTTTTAAGGATTGCATACCGAATTAAAAGATTGTGCAAATGTAACTGCAACAATAAAGAATAGAGCGAAACTACAACAACCATAATACCATGAATAGAACAAGATTCGGTATTACCAGAATGATTTTATAACAACCATGCCGCTAGAACCATATACAAAAGGAAAAATCATCATAACGGCTTAAAATATTCTAATGAACCAAAATCGAAAATTTTTATAGAGATGTTTTAACAAAAATATCAATCAAGGCCTCTTATGCCTTACACAGTAACTACGTAAAGAACCCCCTTGCCACAAAAAACTCAGATATAGACCAAAAGGCAAAGGGACTTTTAAAGAAAAGCATTTCTTCATTTAAGATAGTCCCATAGTGGAAATGAAGTCCTAAAAATGCTAATACAAAACTCTATACGCAATAAGCTACATGCAACAATTAGGCGCATGGGGTATAGGATATCAGAGTTGGGAAGCTGCCATCTGAAATCCCCGCGATGGTGCACCTTCAAGTGGAAAATCCAGTGTAGGATGGAAATTCTCATCGATTGATATTTTAACTAGTATTGTTATCCCAACTGCAATCAAAAGAAGAATAGGGTGAAAAATAAATGTGTAAGGAGGTTTCGAGGTTCCGAAACACTGATACTTCGTCGTCGATATTTGAGTCCAGAGACATTATTTTCCTAGAACATAGGAATTTTCCGGTGGAAGGATACCTGCATTAAACAAAACCATGAAACGAATAAGAGCAAATAGACATAGATTCCTAGTAATGGTAGTAAACAAGAACAAATGACCTCCAAAGAAGTTTGCTTGTACTGGTGAGCATTTTGAACTCTGTGATATTTAAAGAGACTATAGGGTCGAAACCCCTTGCAAATCCCAATGGTGGAAGCATCAAATGTCGAAACAATGAACAATAACATGCACTCTGTAACTCTGGCAGAAAAATCACCAAGATTTTTGTGGTTCGACCATCAACTGAGGTAATGATGGCATCGAGTTGCAGAGCATTATTCGGGAGGAAAGCAGGAGACAAATGACAATCTGAAACCCATGGTACCCGCAACCAGAACCATAACCAATTGTTAATTCTTCTTTACCATTGGACCAAACCTTGTGAGATCAACAAATGTCAGATGCCCAACTGTTCGTGGTGGTGAGACCCAGCTATAAAACACATACCCTTCTCGATACTTCAGATATTAAATCTAAGTTTCGAGTTAAGGAATTCAATTAACAAATGATGTCACATTAAATTCAACTACAAATTATGCCTTTGAATAAGTATATGTAAATACCATACACCAGATCACTATAATGCGACTAGACAAGTGTGATGATCATATGATAGGGATCTGTGCACTCTATATACAAAGGTAATAATTTTTTATTATTTTATGTAGTTTTCTGTGTTATAACTTGCTTACATATTACAAGTGGTATCAGAGGCACATGTTCAAACTTTGTGGCCTTGGGAAAGAAAATTGTTAATAACCAAATGTTTAAATGCACATAGTGGAGCAAAAAGGAAAGATATGAGAAGGGGATGAGGAACCACCCCGCCTAACCCAAAAATGTGGTTTCAGTTTTGGCAAAATAGGATGAATGGAAATGTTGTATTATTGGAGATTGTTCAGCAGCTTCGAATAGAAATGATGAACTTGTGTGCTGAGAATGATAGACTAAAGTTGGAAGAGGAGAAAATCCTGCAATGTCTCTCAGATAGACATAATATGAGGGATCCAAATCCTAGTGTAGACAACAGACAAAGAGAGGAGACAAGTCAGCAATAGAGAGATCTTCCAGAAGGAGAGGAAACTTGAACGAATAATGACAAAGCATAATCCAGAAATACTTGTGGGGGTATAGGGTCCAAAAAGCCAAGAATCGAGTTACAGTGACAGTTTAAGAAAGTAAAACCTCCATTATTTGACAAAGAAGTGGAAGAGATGACTAAAAGTTGGTTAGTTAATATGAGCTAGTATTTTCAGATATACGAATACAATGATAATTTAAGGGCCCAACTAGATGTTTATCAATTGCAAGGTAAAGCCACCCTATGGTGGGAAGAGATGAAAATGGTTCGAAACGTAGATGAGCATGGGGTAACTTGGGATACTTTTCATAAATATTTCAAGCATAAATACATGACTGAAAGCAAAAGAATTCCATGACTTTCGGTTGGGACAACATTCTATGAATAAGCTTATAGCAAAATTTACATCCTTACTGTGCTATGTTCTATATATATGAGAAAAGAAGGTGAAAGTACAACATTTCCTAAGTAGTTTACCTGGTCATATGAAAGAATGAATAGAATTCGATAATGCCAAAAAAATGGATGAAACTCTTCATAAGGTTCATATGTGTTATGAGCAACTGTGATAGAAAGGTGAAGGTAGTAAGAAATAGTCAGGGAAAATAAAGAAGAAAGGGTTATCAAGCAAATCTAAGAATAAAAAAATGGGAGGAATGAAGCCTATAGCTAGGAAAACTAGGGGTGTATCCCTTGGAAAGCTTCAAAAGTAGAGCCGGAACTAGGATGAAGCCAAAACAACATAAAATTATAGTAGGGCTGAGGTCAGAAAGCCACCTAAGCCACCCCTGCAATGTTGGAGGTGCGGTGAACCCCACTACTATAAGAACTACCCTCAATGGGCAAAAAATAGAATTACAACAAGTGTGTTGGAGGCTTCCACCTTTGGATACATGGCTAGAAATTTAAATCCACATGACTAGTGCAATTAGCCACAGGAGCAAAACATAGAGTACCAACGAAGGTATATTGTTGGGTTGTGTTACATTCTTTCCATGACTAGCCCACATAGTTAACCAGGGGGTTAGAGGGGGGGCTGAGCCCCCCCTTCGTTGCGCCGATCGCGTAGCGAGGTGGTCACAAGGGGTTTGAGTGGTGCAGGTAGCCCCACTCTATGGGGTGCAGGGCAATGCCCCATAAAAATTTGATTTTGGAATCTATGTTAGGTTGGGCAGACCCACCTATGGTTTGTACATGATTTTCGCACATGTTTTTGGACACGATGGTTTTCGGTCCATGGTATTGGACGTGATGGTTTTCGGTCCATGGTATTGGATGCTTCGGCATGTATAAATATGTATTATAACATT
>APFE031528229.1:241307-264854 GCA_000404065.3 Pinus taeda
TTTGGGGTCAACCCAAAACCCCCTCCCAATAAGTCACTTCAAGCCTTTCCCCTCCCGTTTCAGAACTTTCCCATCCATTACGGTTCATAGGGTATTACGAAGGCAGATATCTCCGTGGCCTGCGGAGCATTTGCCAGCTGAAATGGAATAATTACTACGAAATTGCATTCTACAATCCAGAATAACCACGGAAGACATGATCCCAGGCATGATTACTTGACTGTTCCTCCTCTACCAGGCCCATCACAAGGAAAGTTATTGACCTAAAATTAGGCGCTAAGGGCTTCTTCACAGTCATTTTTACCGACCTAGAAGACAAGGAGAGAATCTTTGAGGAGGGACCCTACTTCTTCAACAACGCATGTCTCTTCATGAGGCACTGGGAAGAATGCTATAACCCAGACAAGGAGAAAATGCTAGCAACACCAATATGGGTTACGCTGTTCGGACTCCCAATCGATTTTTTGGATCTAGAGACTCTGGAGGGGATCAGGAACTCAATCGGGACTTTTGTCAAAGTGGTCGAAGCCACGAGGAGAGGTAGATATGCGTCCTACGCTAGGATCTGTGTGTACATGAATATCACCGAACCACTTATAGACTATATTGAAGTGGAATATCACGATGAGGTGTGGCAACAACCAGTGGGCTATGAGCATAATCCATTCTACTGCAGAAGAGGCCATGAATATGGTCATCTCTTCAAATCATGCCCTTTGAATGCAACTGGAGCAACAGTAGATCTTGAGAAGGAATAAGTGAGGAAGGAGGAAGCAATGAGTAGGGAGGATGATGAAGGTTTTACAGAAGTGCCTCGTTGGAGAAAACCTCAAGAAGGACTTACTAATGAGAAACCACCCTCCAAGGAATTAACTCGGGAAAATTAGAACAAGTTCGAGGTATTACAAGAAGAGGAAATGGAAGCAGAAGGTGAAGGTAGTGACGGAGAAACAACATAACCTATAAATGTAGACAAGGAGAAAAATAAAATGTAAACAAGTATGAAACTCGAGAAGGAAGGGGAAAGAACAGAAAACACTCAATACCAGACCCAAATGGAGATATACTCCCAGAAAGACAAGGGATGTGAAGAGGAACAAGTCATGAAGCGAATTCTACACGAATGGAGGCATCTAGATGAAAGATTCATCCCAGAAGATCAAAAGAAATTATACAAAGACATGTTTGAAAGATACAAGGAGAAAAGAGGGGCAGTCATAATAAATCAACTAGAAGAGTTAAGATCGCAAGGAGGACAAAGTACATAAATGGGTACTGCAAGGAAGGGAGAAAGAAAAGAAGGAAGAAGACCTGTGAGTGAGACCATCCAAATGGTTGGAGAAATGCTAGTAAACTCAAGAATAGTCGTACCTCCGTCAGAGGTATTCCAAAAACCCCTAAAACTACTAAAATAATAATTACAACATGGAATATTAGAGGGATAAATAGTAGGGGGAAGAAGAGATATCTAAAGGAAAGACTTAAGAGAGATATGCCCAATATAATGATAGTCCAAGAAACAAAGATCATGGAACAAAAATTAAAAGATATTATGAGAAAATTTAAGCCACATTATGAGATAATAGATCAGGATGCCATAGGCAGTGTAGGGGGCCTGGAAATCCTCTGGAACTCGATGGAGATTCAATTTGAGAGTTGGGTAAGTGTACCTAGAGTTCTTTCAGGAAAATTTAGGAATATTGGATCATCGGAATGGGTCCTTCTCACTAGAGTATATGGTCCACATATACCGGGAGAATGCAGGATCTTCCTTCATAACTTGGGAAAAATCTAAAGCCTCTTCCCAGAAACTTCATGGATTGTTGGAGGAGACTTCAACATGATCACATCTCTAAGGGAAAAAAGAGGGGACCTCAGAAGATCAGATTCAAATATGGAAGCCTTTGGAGTTATGATCACGAAAAAAAGACTTGTCGACATACCAATGATAAATGGAACAATAGAAGAGGAGGCATACACCAAATTGCCTCGAGGCTGGAAAGATTCTTAATATCAGAACAAATAATAAATCAGGATATCTTCATTGAAGAAATGATCCTTCCGGGAATGGGTTCCGACCACTAGCTGATCAAACTAGAAATTAACATCAAAGCTAGCCCCAAGAAGCACCCTTTCAGGTTTGAGGCCTTCTGGCTCAGAGACCAGAATTTCATGACAAAAGTGGAAGAATGGTGGAAACAAAGCCAACAAAGGGGAAGAAGTAGAATGCAGACCTTCTAATTAAAATTAAAGGAACTAAAAGAGAAAATAAAATGATGGAATAGAGAAGAATTTGGGAACATCTTTAAGGACTAGCAACTTCTAGACCAGAAAATGAAGAAAATTCAGCAAGAAATCATAATAGTAGGCTGAAGTGAGGAACTTGCTAGAGAAGAAGGGATTTTGATAAGCCAAATTGAAGAAATAAGGAAACAGGAAGAGATTCTTTGGAAACAAAAATCAAGAGTGAATTGTTTACGAGAAGGGGAGAGGAACATGAAGTTCTTCCATCAGGCAATGATTCAGCAAAGATAGAGAAACATAATATTCTCTATGAAAAATGAAGAAGGACTTCACATATCTTAGCATGAGGAAATATAACAAACTCTGGTGAGTCATTTCAAAGACCTCCTTACGGAACCCCAAGAAGATAGAAGAGAAGATATTGGGAGAATCTGCAATGAGACACCAAGTATGATTACCAGAGATCAAAACCTAGCTCTTATGCGAGCAGCAACACTGGAGGAAGTGGAAGAGATCGTGAAAGGGATGAAGAAGAATAAAGATCCTGGATCACATGGCTTCATAGTGGAATTCTACCAAGCAGGATGGAAATTCTTAGGGAAAGACATTCTCGACATGGTGTAAGAATCTCGAAGAAACCAGAAGGTATGTCTAGGCCTAAACTTGACTCTCCTGTCTCTCATTCTTAAAACTACTAAGTCTGAAGATCCTCTAGGTTTTAGACCCATTTCTCTTTGTAATGTAATATATAAAATTATTGCAACTCTTATGGCTAAAAGACTTAAGCCAATCCTTTCTAGTATTATCTCTTCAGAACAAATAGGTTTTGCGGAAGGGCGCCAAATTCTGGGTGGCTTGATAGCATCTCAAGAAGTAGTGCATTCTTTGAGATCCAAAATAGAAGCTGGAATGATGATCAAATTAAATCTCTCTAAGGCTTACCATCGTCTGAACTGGGCATACCTTAAATCGGTACTAGCTGCCTTCGGTTTTTGCAATAGACGGATAGATTGCATCGTCGCTATGATCTCCACCCCGAATTTCTCCATTCTTTTGAATGGAACTCCATCTACAACCTTGAATTCCTCTAGAGGATTGAGGCAAGGGGATCCTCTATCCCCCTTCATGTTCATCGTCGTGGTGGAATGGCTAGGAATATATATCAAAAAAGGATTGCAAGAAAGGAAAATAAAAAGGCTTCGGATATGGGTAATAACCTTCTGATCACTCACCAGCAATTTATGGATGATATCATTTTGTTTTGTGCAGTTTGTCTCAAAGAAGTAAAAAGAATAAAGGGGATCCAAGACCTCTTCATGGAAGCATATAGCACTAAAATCAATAAGGAGAAATCATGCACATGCATCTTCAACACTACCAGAAATGTCAAAACTTATTTGACAAGATTATTGGGTTTTCATACGGGCAATTTATCCACAAAATATCTTGGCACCTCGTTAGCCCTGAATCCTCTAAAGATGGTGAATTGGCATCAAATCATTGAGAAAGTCAATAGCAGATTGGCTAATTGGTCCTTCAGAACCCTGAATATAGCAGGAAGAGTAGTACTGGTCAACGCAGTCTTACAAGCGATCCCAATCTACCAACTCTCGGGAATGGCTGCCCCCAAAGGTGCGTGCGCCAAAATGGAGAAGATCTTTAAATCATTCCTCCAAGGAGGATTGAAGCAACAAAGAAAATGGGAATTGATATCCTGGAAGGGCCTGGTTAAGAGTAAATATGAAGGGGGATTGGGCTTGAGAGATCCATATACTTTGAACCAAGTAATGGGGGCTAAGCTTCAGTAAATTGGATGGATGATGGGGGGAGGAGACCTATGGAAAAAAATCTAGATGAAAAAATATAACATGCGAGTAACAACAAAAGAAATCATAAGACTTGAGGAAATTTCAAAAGGCTCTACAATATCGAACCTGGCCAGTCAAAACAGAGACATAATATCTAAGCATGCCTTATGGGAAATTTGGAACGGAAATTCAGCCAAATTCCGAGAAGAAGCTTGGCAACAAAGGGAGAAAATGAATGAAGTTCACGGTCTATGAAACACATGCCAAAAGGAAAAAGAGGAAGGTTTGAACTATGTTAGTGAGTTCTGGAATGAAGAACGGTAAGAGGAGTCCTGGAGAATTTGGAAAAATCTGGAGAATGGGATAGGAATATTGATACTAAGCAAAGAGAGTTGTATATAAAAGAAATCAAGACAAGGAAAATAGCTATAAAAATAGTTCCAGACATATTGAGATGGGGTCATTCAACGAAGGGAACCTTCACGATCAAAGAAGTATACAATCTCATCACGCAGCAAGAACAAGATGACTTAACACCACTATGGAAACAACTATGGCAAGGAAATTGGTGGCCAAAAGTGACTCACTTTGTATGGCGTTTTTGTAAAGGTCACATTCTGACATGGTATCAACTTCAAAAATGTGGAATTCAAGGTCCCCCTAGATGTTGTCTTTGTAAACAACATCATGAAATGCTAGAACACCTTATGAATTCCTGTCTTTTTGCCCAACAACAATGGGAAGAAATCAGGAGACTCTTTGGAAAGACAAATAGAGATCATCATAAAATCAAAGAAACAATCAAAAAATGGGGGCAAGGTCAATTCACGAGTCCAGTGTTTAGAAGAGCCTGGAGTCTAGCGATAGGCATGAATATGTGGATGATATGGAAAGAAAGAAACTGGAGAATCTTTCAAAACAAAGAACTGCGTCTAGAGCAGGTCTAGAAAAGAACCCTAAGTCATATAAGAGAAACTATTCTAGCAAAAGTTTGGAGTCAAGAGGATTGGAAAACAACACCTGAGGGAGAGCAGATTCTAAACAAGCTAAATCTAGAACAAGGAATGGTAGCTCCTTAGATGCGGAAACCCCTGACACAAGCAGCATTAGCCCTATCCATTTCTCTCGCCCCTCTGAAGGTTTCATCAAACTGGATTTTGATGGAGCCTCTAAAGGAAACCCAGGACCAGCGGGGCTTGGAGGCATCTTCCGGGATGACCAATGAAGAACAAGATGGGTATACTCAGACCATGGTGGTATCATGAGCAATAACGAAGCTAAGCTTACTGTTTTTTATCAAGGACTAAGAATGGCAATAAGAAATGGATACAACAACTTGGAAGTAGAAGGAGACTCCCAACTGGTTACAGACATGATAAGGAAACTTAATAACTAGAAGACTTGGGACAAAGTTGTGAAAATCTGGAGGACGGCTTACCCGGTCCAAGATTTGGCAACCATTATAAATCGATTTGAATATATGATCATAAATCATGTAAGAAGGGAAGTCAACGGAGAAGTTGATTTCCTAGCTAATTGGGGAAGTAATGAACAAGGAGGCAAGATGGATAGTATCTAGCCACCCCAACTAGAGGAGCCTAGATTAGAGACCCTCAAAGCAATCCTTGCCCAAGATCACCATGAAAGGGGAGAGTATAAACAGGAGGACAGTGCAAGGGAGAGGACGGCCAGAATGGCCACCTACTACGCTCACTGTAGATCAAACAGACATGGTGGTGTCCTGCATGCCTATGGGAGTTTCGAGCTAGTGAAGTGGGAGGGGAGTTGGGAGAGAGGAGGAAGGAAATAGCGGCAGTAGTGTGATGGGACATGGGGTAGATGGGATGGGTTACATGACGGTTGTGAGGGGAGGAAGAGGGCTCATTATGCAGTGAAGGAAGGAGGAGGACAAAGCAGCGGGCATCGGGATTTTCTATGGTCAAGCATAATTCTGGGTATGTTTCCTTTGGCTTACCTACTGCATTTCTCTCTGTCACGCTTAGTATAGTGGAGGAGGGGTTAGAGCTGGGAATTGCAAGGGATGGACTGCGTCTGAGTAGGTTTACAATTCACTCTGGCATGAATAGTAAGTTGGAAGAGGGGGGAAAGCTAGGAATTGCAGCGGAGGGTCTATGTCAGAATGGGACAGAGGTTTGCATGGTGAGGAAGCGAGAGGGTCAGGGCATAGGCATGACAGGGGAGGGTATTAGCAGGGTAGAGGATCGACCCAAGAAAATGAAGAATGCAAACCATACAGAGGACAAGATGAAAGAGCGCTTGCCCATCCACCCTAGTCAAGGGGGGCAAGGAAGGCTAAGCGACAAGGAAATGCTAACTTATGGGAAGATTGTAGCTCCTAGAAAGCTAACGTTTGTTGTTCATAATTGCAAGTAGGAGGTAGTAAAGGAAAACATGGCTCGCCTAGGTAGAGGCAGGGGTCGTGGAGGCAGAGGGTGTTAGAGCCAGCTAGGCAGAAGAGATCTGACAACCTTGATGCCAACAAGTCAAAGGCGCGGCAGGAAATCTATTAGGACAACTATCCATGAAGCCACTCGCGCTTATAGAGAAGCGACAAACACTAACATTCGTCAGCTAATTCAGGAGATGGAAGACAGTGTAATGGAAGAGGATTCTGAGCTAGAGATGGAGGATTGGGGGGATATTATCCTTGACCCATGGCACAGCAGAGGTAGGATGATGCTTTATAGGTAATCCCTGCATGTGTACTAGGTTATGAAGCACTTACTAGCTAGGTCTCTCGAGCAGGTGGCGGGAGAAATGGAAAAAATAGCCCAAGGTATGCCCAATATAAAAAAAGACATGAAAAACCTCTAAATTATCATGGTTATGCAAGACAGTAAGCTGGATGAGATCCAACAACATTTGATGAAGCTGTCTCCAGCACCAGGTGACTCAGCGACAGCACTAGCCAATGTGGAATCTCACAAAGATGACCGAAAGGATTAGTTTTCTTGTAGCTTCCAGTTTGATCAGTTTGTAGCTAGCTTTTTCTTTTCAGGTGGTTTTATGTTAGTTCAGAACATGATTAGTGTTTTTAGATGTGTAGTTTACTTAGCTTGGATTGAAAGACTGATTAAATTTTGCTATTGGATGGCATAAAATAGACTCAAGTGGCCAATAGAATTAGTTTCCCATATGGGCAAGTTGAGGCCACCAAATTGATATATATGGATCAACTTGTTTTTATAAATAGAAAGGGAAGGTAGTACCAGTTCTTACAAAAAAAAATATAATATTTTAATAAAAAAATTTAATATTAGAATATCATTTTATTACTTTCTTCTTTTTAGAAAAAAAAAATAGCAATATCATTTATATAAATAATTTACATTTGTAAATGCCTATAGCATTTTGAGAGCTATTGTATGCCAAAAATGATGCACAAGTAACACAAATTATTTGTTTTTATACAAAAACGGATCCTATCCTCATCTTATGATACAATTTTGTAATTTCTTCCTTTATCCATTGCCAATTTGATATCAGCAGAGATACCTGAACAAACACAAAATATAAATAGAGGGTAGAATCTTGAAATTTCATATGCATTACAAATATATATTATGATTTCTAAGTTGTTGGCATACATCCTACCTCTAGAATGAGAAAAAAAAAATGTTCTCGAATGAGTTCTCATTGTAAAAATGAAGCTACAATTCTTGAGATACCTTAATTTATTAATTTCCATAGGTGGAGAGGATGTTTCGTGATGTCGCTATCCTTTTTCTAGATGAGCTTTACAATTTCATCATCCATTTCTAGTCCACTATTTAAGAGGTCATTGGCACATTGATTCATGTCCCTATAAATGTGTCCAAATTTGATAAGAGTGAAGTACATAAGATTTGTAATAATTCTTTGACATAGAGACACTAATTTGTATTTCATCAACTGAGTGTGAGATTCATATAGTCTAGAAGAACTTTTGACTTTCCAAATACATGAATGGTGGATAGTTTAAGATCTTTTGCAACTCACAAAAGGATGGTAAAAGTAGATAGTTCTGCATAATTTTTGGTGATCATGCCTATGTTTCCATTAAAAGAGAAAAAAATGTGAATTGCATATTATAATTTCGCCACCAACTCCTCCTCTTGGAAGGAAATGTTTAGCAGCGCTATGAGATAGTTTCCATTTTTCTGTTTCAAATCATTGATTTAGTGTTTGGAAGCGGTGAACTTTTTTCAAAAATAGGCACTACTCCTTGAATACTCATACTTTGAAGGGAAACACAAAGAAAAGGGTGCCCCTAATATTTGAAGATAACATCATATTGTTCTAGCCATATGATTCTATTATATTGTATTAGACACAATATTATAATGTTATGATGTTGACAATAACATTATAATTTCTAAAAACAAAATTTTGTATAAAATTTGAAAGCAAAATATGTTAGGTCCCTATACTACGAGTGTAACCCCTTATTTTTATTAGTACAACCCCCTTATTATATTTTTGTGCCCATATAGTCCCCATATTGTTATTTTTATGCCCCATACAAACCCACTATTGTTATTATTGTGCCCTTAAATTATTATTGTTATGTCGGCTCTGATTATATTATGACCCCTTAAACTTGTACATATAGAAAGGAGGCCTTGTCATTTGTACCATCCAATAATTGTTCAATTTTGTAATGTAAGGGAGGTTGCCCACTTGAAGAGGATTATTTCTAAGGTGTTTATCTTTCTTTTCTATATTTTTGTGAGCTGGTTTCATAACATTTGGTATCAAAGCTTTCGATTCTATGGTTTCACTGCTCCAAGTAGGTCATCGTGGCATTTTTGCTATAACGTTTTTGCTACGAATTTTCAGAAGAGAAAACAAAAACCCATTTGAGAAGCGATCAGTCTGAACCTTAGGTCTGAATTACAGATCCTATCTCACTATATTTTTGGATGTATGATCTGAAAAAGTTATGGTTTTTGCAAGCTCCATAATTTCGTCTCAAACAGGTCATCATGGACGTTTCGTTATAATTTTGTTTCTACAAAGGTTCAGACTCTGAAAGTAAAACCCATTTGAGCCGAAATCATGGTGAAAATCAAGTCTCAATCTTTGCTATATTTTCGGATATATAATTTAAGGAAGTTAGGGTTTTTGTAGACTCCTGAATTACATTATAAATAGCTAATCTGCGGAAAATTGTCATAACTTTATCTCTAAGTAACAAATTGAAATTTCATAAGAAGTTATAGAAAGAGGACAGGTTGTTGCTTTCTGTGTATATTTTTCAGATTTGAAGGTCAAAACAGTGACACGTGGTACATCATACAAGTTTGTTCTGCTAAAAAATTATATAATCTGGTAACCTTAGGAGATTGGGCATAACTCTTTCTTGGAGAATGAAATTTTGATCAGACTATGTGGTTAGAAAGAGGACTCAGAGGGCTACTACAGGATGAAATTTCAAAACTTGGAGATCTAAAATTACTGAGTTACAGTTATTTCAAGATCAAGTTCCTAAAATCAAGAAAAGAAAAGATGAGGAAGTTAGATGGCAAGGATCCGATAAATTGGATACTATAGATGGAACAATATTTTGATCTACATGAGTTTCAACTGTTACAAAAGGCACATATTGCATCTTTATATTTAGAACCATATCAATTTTTATGGTATAAGGGGCTTTGTTCTTGTAAAGCACTTGTCACTTTGTCAATTTTCATGGAAGAAATTGTAGCACATTATGAGGATACAAAGAGTAACACCTTCTTTAGCCAATTGATAAATCTTGAATGAAAGGGTTCAATGGAAGAGCACATTGAGGACTTCCAAAAATTGAATATAAGGGTAAATGATATTCCAGAGAAGCAAAGGATTTATGTCTTCATAGGGACATTAAATGATAAAATTCAACATGAGGTTTGTCTTTTGGAACCTGATTCATTGGAGAAGGAATTTAGGTTGGCAAGAAAAATTCAAAGTGAAATTATGGAAACAAGGAATCCCACCACTCCTGACTATAATTATGGAATTATTTTTTCTCCTAGACTTCCACAACCTACAAGGTTTACATGACAACAATTGGAAGAAAAAAGAGAAAAAGGGATTTTTTACAATTGTGATAGAAAATACACTAAAGATCATAAGTGTGCTGAGAAGAAATTATTTTACATAGATTATGAAGAGGAGGAAGAAAAGGATTAAAAAATCAAAATAAGAGCATATACACTAGGAACCAACCCCATAGAAAGAAGAAATGAATCTGACCATATCTTGTAAAGCATTGGCAAGAATTACCACTCCTCGAACTTGCAAGATAGAATGACATATCAAGGAGAAAAAGGTTCAAGAGGTGAAAGATCACATTGAGGAAGAAGAAATGAATCCAACCATATCTTGTAATGCATTGGCCAGAATTACCACTCCTCAAACTATCAAGATAGAAGGACATATCAAGAAGAAAAATGCTCAAGAAATGAAAGATCACATCGAGCATCAAGAAATGAATCCAACCATATCTTGTAATACATTGGAAGAAATTACGAATCCTCAAACTCTCAAGATAGGAAGACATAATGAGAAAAAAAAGATTCAAGCAGTGAAAGATCACATCGAGCATCAACAACAAGCTCTCCAACTTTAAAAGGATAATGCCACTTTGGTGTAGAATCGAATGAAACAATGGGAAAATTAACATTGCAATGAAAGAAATTTTGATGTAGGGGATTGAGCATTTTTACGACTACATCTCAGAAAGATATTTATGAGAAGGAAATGTTGGCAATACTTCATGCACTTAAGAAATGGTGACCTTACCTAATGGGAATATAGTTCAAGGTAAAAATGGATCATGATAGTGTTAAATACCTTATAGAACAACGACTATCTTTAGAAGAACATAAAAAATGGGTCACCAATATGTTGGGTTATGACTTTGAAATCATCTACAAAAAATGGAAGCGAAAATTTGTTACAAATGCACTATCAAGAAAGGATGACGATGTGGAAGCATTGTTTTGTGATATTTCTATTATCCAACCAGATTGGATAAACGAAGCAAGGGATGAATGGAATAAGGAGGAAGAAGTGTGGCCACTCGTTCAAAAGTTGCAGAAGATCCTTGTTCAAACAATACTGCCAGAACATGGTGAGGAAAGAAAAATCATATTGGAGCCTGGAGCAGTTAGAAAAACAAGAACCCAACAATTATGAAATCCATCAATTTCAAAGTATATCATCAAGTGGAAGAACTTACCCACTAAAGATTCCACATGGGAGGATGAGAATTTTATACAGAAGCATCAAGAACTACTCAAGCATTGAGGACAACACTTTTTGAAGAGAGGGGCATGTTAGTTCCCTATACTACAAGTGAAACCTGTTATTTTTATTATTACAACCCCCTTATTATATTGTTTGTGCCCATGTGATCCCCATATTATTATTATTATTATGCCCCATAGAAACTCACTATTTGTTATTATTGTGATGTTACATTATATTTTTATGTGCGACTCTATTATATTATGGCCCCTTAGACTCTTATATATATAAAGGAGGCCTTTCCATTTGTATCAATTTTTGTAATGTAAAGGGCGTTGTCCCCACGAAGAGGCTGAATTCTAAGGCGTTTGTCTTTCTTTTCTATCTTCTTGTGAGCTAGTTTCATAACATAATATATAATATTATCTTTAATATTATGTGATATTATATAATATTTAACCTTCTTAATCAAATAAAGTAAGGATTTTACAAAAGATAAATGAAGTTGGATTTAGAAACCCATCAAAGTCTTAAAATCATATAAACAAACAAAATACTAAAAATTTTTGAAGTTTCACTAAATTGATAAAATCATATGTAAGATCCTAATTGGAATTTAAATTATTTTGACATTAGTATTTTTTTCTCATTAAAATGGATGCATTGATTTTAGTGTAGATGTCGATTTGTAATATTATATGATTGATTATAAACCCATGGGATTTATATTAAACACCAAGATTAATATTATAAACCATGTGATTAATAATATACACTAGGAATATGAACCCTTATATAATAAATCACAGTGATTGATATTATAAATCCAAGGGACTAATAAACCTAAGGGATTAATACTAAAAACCCAAGGGATTATAAACACAAATGAATAATATTAAACCCAATAGATTAATAGTATAAACTCAATGTATATAAACCCTAAGATAAATATTATAAACTCGAAAATAAACATGGTTGACCATGGTTGACAATGATTTATTTTCATTTTGACATCATCTTTGTCACAATGCAACCTTGAACCACAACCAAACATGATCAATTTTCATATGGAGATAATCTTTGTCATATTGCGACATTGGACCATAGTTGACCATAGTTGATGAAGACTATAAACCCATGGATTAATGTCATAAAGTAATATGAACCCTAAACCCAAGGGAATAATATTATACCCTAGGAAATTGAACCCTAAACCCAAGGAAATAATAAACCCAAGGGAGCAATACTAAAAACCCAAGGAATTATAAACCTAATACAATAATATTAAACCTAATGGATTAATATTATAAAACCAAGATATATAAACCCTAAGATAAATATTATAAAACTTAAGAAAAACATGGTCGACTATGGTTTATTTTCATACATGAACAATCTTTTCATATTGTGATGTTGCACTATGGTCGACCATGATTGGCCACAGTCAACGATTGTTAAACATGTTTGATTATAATATTGAGACAATATTTGTCATAATGTGACATTGGACCATGGTTGACTATGATTATAAACCCAAGGGATTTCTATTCAACCCTAAAATTAATATTATAAAACATATAATTAATATTATACCCTACGAATATGAACCCTTAGATTAATAAACCGAAGGGATTGATATTATAAACCCAAGATAATAAGAACCCCAAAGGATCAATACTTAAAACCCAAGGGATTAATATTTTAAACCCAAGGTATACAAATCCTAAAATAAACATGGTTGACCATGGTTGATAATGGTTGATTTTCATATTGACACAATCTTTGTCATAATGTGACATTGGATAATGGTTGTACATGATTAATTTTCATATTCAGAAAATCTTTGTCACAATGTGAAGTTGATCCATTGTTTACCATGGTTTATTTCGATATTGAGACAATATTTGTCACAATGAAACATTGGACCAAGGTTGACGATGGATGACAATGGTTTTCACAATGTGACATTGGGCCAAGGGGCAATCTTTGTCACAATGTGTCCATGGTTATTGAATGTGGTTGAGCATGGTTTATTTTCACAATGAGACAATATTTTCACAATGTGACATTAGAACATGGTTCGCCATGCTTGATCATGGTTGATTTTCACAATCTGACATTCGGTCAATGTTGATCATGGCTGAATTTCACAATGTGACATTTAGTCAATGTTGACCATGGTAACCCTATATAAACAATATGATTAATATTATACCCTAGGAATATGAACCCTTATATTAATAAACTATGGGGGTTGATATGATAAAACCAAGTGAATAATATAAAAAACCCAAGGGAATAATGTTATAAACCAAAGGTATATAAACCTTAAGATAAATATTATTAGCCTTAAAATTATTATCATTGACAATGGTTGATTTTCATTTTGACATAATATTTGTCACAATGTAATGTTGAACCATAGTTGAACATGATCAATTTTCATATGGAGACAATCTTTGTCACAATGAAATGTTTGACTATGGTTGACCGAGATTATGAACCCAAGGGTTAATATTATAAAGCCTATGAATAATAGTTTACACTAGGAATATGAATCCTTACATTAATAAACCTAATGGATTGATATTATAAACCCAAGGGTTTAATACTAGAAAAACCCAAGGGAATAATGTTAAACCAAAGGGATTAATATTATAAACCCAAGGTATATAAACCCCTTAATAAATAATACAAACCCTAAAATAGACATGGTTGACCATGGTTTACCATGGTTGATTTTCATATTGGGACAATTTTGCCATAAAGTGGCATTGCACCATGGTTGACCATGATTGGCCATGGTTGACGATGGTTGAACATGGGTGATTTTCATATTGAGACAATATTTGTCACAATGTGATGTTATACCATGTTTTACCATGATTATATTCCCAAAAGATCTATATTAATCCCTAGGATTAATATTATAAACACAATGAATAATATTATACCCTAGCAATATGAACCCTTGGATTAATAAACCCAAGGGATTGATATTACAATACCAAGGGACTAACAAACCCAAGGGAATAATATTAAACACAAAGGATTAATATCATAAACCCAAGGTATATAAACCCTAAAATAAACATGGTGGACCATGGTTGACAATCATTTATTTTCATATTGACACAATCTTTGCCACAATGCGATATTGGATCACATTCAAACATGATTAATTTTCATATTGAGACAATCTTTGTCACAATGCGACATTCGACCATGTTTGACCATGGTTGAACCCTAAGAATATGAATACTATTATACCCTCGGAATATGAACCCTTGCATTAATAAAAGTAAGGATTTGATATTATAAACCTAAGGGATTAATACTAAAAACCAAAGGAATTATAAACCCAAGAAAATAATATTAAACTCAAGGGATTAATGTTATAAGCCAAAGTTATATAAACCCTTTAATAAATACTATAAACCATAAAATAGACATGGTTGACCATGGTTTACCATTATTGATTTTCATATTGGGACAATTTTTTTCATAAACTGATGTTGCACCATGGTTGATTTTCATAATGGGACAATATTTGTCATAAAGTGACATTGCACCAAGATTTCGCACCATGATTGACCATGGTTGACGATGGTTCAACATTAGACAATATTTGTCACAATGTGATGTTGCACCATGTTTGACCATGATTATAAACCCAAGGGATTTAACTTAAACCATAGGATTAATATTATTAACCATATAATTAATATTATACCCTAGGAATATGAACCCTTATATTAATAAACCCAAGAGATTGATATTATAAACCTGAGGAAATAATATTAAACCCAAGGGAATAATATTAAACCCAATGGATTAATATTATAAACCCAAGGTATATAAACCCTAAAATGAACGTGCTTGACAATGGTTGATTTTTATATTGACACAATCTTTGTCACAATGCTATGATGGATCACAATTGAACATGATTATTTTTCATATTTAGATCATCTTTGTCACAATGTGACATGGACCATGGTTCATTTCCATATTGAGACAATCTTTGTCACAATGCAACATAGGACCGTGATTGACCATGGATGACAATGGTTTTCACAGTGTGACATTGGAACGAGACATTGTTTGTCACAATGTGACCATGGTTGAGCATGGTTGATTTCCACATTGAGACAATATTTGTCACAATGCAACATTGGACCATGCACAACCTTCACCATGATGTCACAAACATTACACACACCATAAGCAATATTGTTACAAACATTACAGATGCCATAAGAAAGTTTTTTGTTTACCCATGCTAAATATTCTAAAAAAGTTGACATTAATAACCAAATCAACACTTGTAGAAGAAAAAAATAATATTGTACAAGGAAAAATCAAAACAAAGCAACAATATAGTTAAGTCTTTGTAGGGAAATGCATATTTACATTTTTCAAACATTTAACTAGTTGACTTATATGCACAAAACTCCTTTTCATTGCAATGTACGCACACTGTTTTTCATGTCACTGCACAATTTCTTAGTTTACTTACTTAAATTGTATATAAAATATTATTCAACATAATTTTTCAAACCTTTTCTCTAACATCCTTCAAGAAAATCATGAAGAGTATAAAATGATTTTTATACATATCTATCTAACTCCAATGCAATACAAACTACATTACAATAAAATAAAAGATTAAAAAATCACATCCCAGTATAAACCTAAATAAAATTACACTAATTATTTTCCATAATTTTAATAGCATTAGTATGTGCCTCATGTCATAGAAGCACATTATATGCAAGTTAGTATTCCATTGCCCATTGCTTTTTTCTTCATTGTTGACAACAACAATTCATAATTCATATCAATGGAAAAAAAACTAACCTATCAATGAAAATCAAATGTTTAACATAGCACTACAACAACAAGCAAATTAATTTGTTAAATTATAATAGTTCAAACTCATACCACCCCCACCAAATAATATTAGTTGTCATTTATGTTTGAGAAAAAAATCATCTTTGAACATGCTTACAATAATTTCTTAAACACATTTAGAATTTTAAAATATTTTACAAATGAAAAAAGCACACATCTCCAAAAATATGCTCTATCATGGCACAACCATAAATTTTGGTTCTAACAACATCTATTCAAATGTTTATTCTATAGAAAGAAAAAAATAAAGATGTTAACCAATGTTGTGATTTTAAAAAACTCTTTGTATCTCTCTATTTCAAACCATGATTCGAATAAAACATTCCTTCATAAAATTTATTCCATTCATGTATATATATATAATTTATTTCATTCATTTATATATATATTTAAAATATTAATATAAATTAGCTTGTCAAAAAAATAAAATTATCCGCATTAAGATAACAACAATAACATATCTTACAATAAAACTACTTAAGTTATGAGATTTCAACCATTTAAATGCCTAATATTTTTTTTGTTCTTGTAAACTACAATCACAAGAGAAAATAACAAAAATAGCTTAAATTAACGACAAATAAAAAAAACAAAAGTATATTATCTCAATATTTAAAAAAATAAAAATTACTGGTTAAAAAGTTCACAATCAAAATACATAGACTATATCAAAATAGACAACTTTCTTAACAACATAAATAAATAAAAAATAAAAATAATTCAAATGGACAAAAAAGATATATATAGTTTCAATATGTAAAAATTTCAAAAATATTTCACAACTTATTCAAACTTCATAATTAAAATGCATATACTCTATCATAATAAACCACCATATTATCAAAACATTTCACAAAAGTTATACAATGAAAAAATTACAATTAAATGATCACCACAAAGATATAACACTAATATAACACATGCCACATACCGACCATTGCATTTTATTTAAAAGGTTGTGGGAACCTTCTCGTCTTAACAAGATCTACTGTGAAGCAGCAAGTCCCTGCCTTAGAAAGAAAGTGAAGACGATATTTTCTTGCTGGTAGTGACTGAATCAGTGAAGTTCCCAAAGACTACATGGTTCAAAAAGCATTGAGAAAAGGTTGGATATTGGAAGGTCTGATTGAGAGGTCACGTACAAGAGACCAATAATTAGATAGAGGCATATAGAATAGCAAGAACGACCAATAGCTGTGGGTCAAAATGAGAGCAGCATAGCCCAGTGCGGAACGATAGCTAAAGCAGCATACTCAAAGTAGAGTCAATAAGCACGTATCAGAGCAGCATGGCAATTCCACTTCATGATCTGGCATCCCTGCTTCACATTTTGACATACGTGGGTCCCTACCTGCCCATTTGAACATACGTGAGTCCCGACTACCTATTTGAACATTCGTAGGTTCCCCTGCGGATGGTGTTATAGGATCGATAACATTAAATCAATTATAAATCGATGATTACGAAGTTCCTTATATGCGGCTTTTGCATGAATGGCAGGTGTCTTCTGTATTGCAGATGTCAAGCAACATAAAATCTAGTGGCTAGTGCTCTCCTCCTTCAGTTAGTTTGAAGCTAAACAGCGCAAATGCGTGATATGAGTCTCAACTTCAATTGAAAATGTAGAAGCTATCAATTGAAATGTAGGCCGACAGCAAGAAATGGTGCACGACCGAAAAGCCTATGCATAAATTTTTTTTCTTCTAACATAATTGACAAACCCCAATGACCTAGCTAAAGCAGAGCCAAGGAAAATACTTTGCCTACTTCGATTAAAACTGTTGTCTTACATGTCCAAATTTTGACAACGCTGAGAAGAAAAGGTCACCGGTCGAGCAAAGAGTGTGGAGAATGGTGTTGATGTGAAAATTTTCAGAAACTTTGCGCTGACTTCATGTTTTTCCTCAAAGAATCTGGAAATTTATGGAAGATCGCATCAAATTTAGGTTTCTAATGCTGGATTTAGTATTAAACGCACAATATCTTGTATTATAGATCGACTATTTTGCATTTCACAAGGTTCTTTGAAGTTAGGAAGATGCGAAGTGATTCTTCAAAGAGTGGCTAAATATCATGAGTCTTTTATCGACATCATTTACAAACAAGAGACAGAGAATATAAAAGAGTATTAAGAAGGATATGGATCATTCACTGCTAAGCAGTGCCCCAATTCGAAGGGAATTGAGAGCCACTGTACACTGAAAGCAAGCGGGAAGAGCTTCATTCTAAACCAGCTAGATCCAGAATAATGCCTAAACTTTGTCGTGCATTCAGAAGAGAAATTAGACCAAAATAGAGTTCACTGCTGTTAAAGGTCGAGCTACTACAATTTTTAACGGGTGAAGATGGCAAAGATTTTGCAAGAGACTGAATAGGCTTTGCAACATGAGTGGGTGGCATTACGTTGTTTTCTGGAAGCTTAAACAATGAAACCGAATGTGAGTTTGTTGTATTTGGTTCGAAATTGTTTTTTTGTTCTCGTTTTAAAGTACTTAGCTAAGGTTTGGTATATCTTTCCACGAAACTTAGCAAAGTAATAAAGGAGGACTAATGGACAAGAATAATTTCTCAGGCGATACTAGTAAAAATTAGATTAAATTTCTTTTAGAAAAAAAACGAAACATATCTTTTTGATGCTAGTAAAAATAGATTAAATTTCTCTAAGAAAAAGACCAAAATGTATCTTTTGATAAGAGAATACAATTTCATTCACTAAAGTTCAGATCTATGGGACAGGTTGTCAAACTAGGATGTATGGAAGGCACCGTGTGATTTTATGTCTGAATTAAGTCTATTTTCTCATAGATTTTGGTATTGCGTTCGTAGTTAACTTATTTTATTTATACGTTTTTTAAGCAGCTTTCTTCAGACTTCAGAAGAACCGAAGGTTCGAACATTATAATCGACTGGTGGCAGCAAGAAGCAACTTTCTTCAAACTTCCGAAGAACTGAAGCTAATGCCTGCTGCAGCAAAAGGAAAATAGACAAAAGTATCCTACCTCCTACAGGAAAAGGAAAATAGAAAGAAGCTGGAAAGCTGGAAAATGTTACATGAAGACAGGTATTACTCTTCATGAATCATTAATATTAATGTTTGTCTTGCTCTTATGTCTACTCTTATTTACAGTTGAGATGGGGAGAGATATGTCTTAGCTTATAGCCTTACCCTTTATATATAAAATACATAAGCATACCTTGATTGTGATAACTCGATGCCTCCAGTAAGAAAATAAAAGAATTCCTTTGCAACAAAAAGCCCCAACAAAGATAGGGGAGCTAAAGCCTGCAATAGAAAATCAACTTATCTTTGGAGCCTACAACAGAAATTCAACTTCCAGGCATGGCGGATGCAGTTTTGAAGCCTACAACAGAAAATCAACTCCAGGCATGGCGAATGTAGTGAAAGGAAAAGTGGAAGAGGCTAGCCATCAACTTCCAGCATGTGGGATATTGAATTTTCAAACTTCCGCTTCATGCATCACCGGTCATGTTGTCGAATTGTCAAACCTGGCAGTGCAAAAGCTGGCCGTTGTTGCACCACATGGCAAGTTCAATGCACAAGAGCATCTAGAACATAGGAACTTGCTTACCACTATAGCATTTAATATCTGTTAAACTATGAAACTAATGCTAGCATTAGATTCCGTTATATTTTCATTAGTTTCAAATTTCCGAAATAAATACACATAACATATGATTTTTGCCTCTCTGCCTCGGGAAGAGGCCAAATAAGATGGCAAAACTATATGCCTCTGGAAACTTTAGTTTATTAAAATAGTAAAACTATATGCCTCTGAAAATGATGTGACCCAGCCCAAAAGGCCTACAATTTACACTTTACACGCGGAAGGAAAATGTATACGTGGCAGATAAAAATCTTAACTGTGTTTGTCCGCGGGATTTTTATGTGAGTTGGTAGCTGGAGAATTAATGCCTGCAGTAAATATCTGTACCACGCCTCGAGACGGCTCCCGCTTGCCCTTCGCGCCTTAACCCTTGTTCATTATGGCATGTTCTGGATTGTTCATTCGTTATTTTCGCTCTGAGGTTATCTGTTCTGGTCGAGGGTTTCTGGGTTTCTTCTGTAGAATGTTATATGCTCTGCTCTGTTGGTATGTGCAACTCTTTGTGCGGGAAAAACTCGGCCCCTCCTCTATTCAACCTGCTTGCAATTTTAGTGGAAATGGCATTTGGTTTTGATGGCTATTCAGCTCGGTCCCGTGGGTTGACCTCGGAGAGTATTTCTGGTCTTTCCTTCCTTTCATGCGCGGATTCCTTTTGTTAAGCACTTGTTGCTGGTTGTTATATCTTGCTGTTTGCGTGTATCTCCTGATTCTTGGTCGAGGTTTTGTGTCTGTTTCTGGGAATCACTGTAGTTTTGCTGTGTTTTCTTGGAACCTTGTTGCCTCTGGTTCAAATCTAGTTGAGTATTATCTGCTTGCTGTTTGGTTGGGTTTCTCACAGTTCGGCACTATATTTGCCTTCGAGCACAGGACTTTTCGCGCGCACGTTCTTTGTTTGGAACAAGTAAATACTCCTGTCCTTGTTTCAATCTGGCTCGACTTCTCTTTCTGGAACTAACTCACTTTGTTCCTCTGGTCTACAGTCACTCAAATTCTTCAGGATGTCACCCGGTTGCATTCGGCTGTGCTCTCCCAGGTAATTTCACTGTATTTCTATTACTCCACAGGCATTCGCACTTCTTCTTGGAATTCCCCTTGTTGCCTTCGTTGTAATGTATATGAGTTAATGTTTGCAGGTCGCTGTTGGCAACCTAGGCGGCGTATCCTCCAGTGTTTAGCTTGTACAGTCGCTTATTTTCTTGGGTAGGCCTGAATCCCAAACCTCTGGTTGTAGTTTTGCTTAATGTTAAGGTTATGTGTTCTTGCTCAGGTCCTTTGGTCGCTGTATGAATTTAACTTGGATGTATTTCTTCCGTTTACTCCTGTATTAAGTTTACAAGAGATGGGAATCGTTGTTGGTTGGTTTTGTCAAACCCTAGTTCAGGGTTTCTGGTTTATAAGGTTTTTCCAACTATATGTCGTACTTTGCTCTATGTATGGTAACAGACTTTGTTTTTCATAGTATCGTTCTGGCTTTACCAATAGTCACTGTAACTGTGGTCCTTCGACTTTCTAAATGAAATTTATGAAAGGGAAAAACAAAATGTACAGCGTCGTTACCTCTTTGTATTTGTATTCCGCCTCTGTTCTGTGGTTGCTCTTGATGACTTCGAACTCTGGAAAATGGTTAATTCTTGTATGCAATTTCTTCACCTTCGATATCTGGATGTTATATGCTGGGATTCTTATTCGGCTGTGTGTGAAATAAGTGTATGGCTGTCTGTCATTTGTGACTGTAGGTTACCAAGACTTCGTCCGGTTGTTTAATGTTTGACTGTGATTCATGTTTGAATACTTGCAACAACAATTTGATAAATATTATTTGTGTGGTAGTTTATCAGGCCGTAAAGAAAAAATTCATTTAGGCAAATATTAATAAAGATGATACAGATGGACAAAATAACTTTCTTTTTGAATGCTTCTGACTGTCTCTATTTCTCTTCTCCTATAATTCAACTGAACCTTCCTCTGTTACACTTGATTTGTTTTTACCTCTCTCTTTTCAGTTGATCTTTACAGTTAATCAAACTGATATATAATATGGTTACAAAAATACTATTTTTTTGTTCATAACTATAATCACTTGGCATTTCAAGGCTTGGAGGAATAGTTGGTTCTTATTTCCCTAATTTAACGAACCATTCCTTAACTAATAACTGAGCTACAGTAATTCTAACTGAAATAAAAAGAGATTTCTAACCAGCCAATCGATCAATAGCCTTTGAACCTGGTTGGAATTTTGCCTAATAGCGGTGAGCTGGATGCTCATGCATCAGGCTTCCGGGGTGGAAAGAGATCATGACTCTGGTTCATGAGTTCCTCGACCGACGTTCCCCTTTGTCCAATCTGCCTGGCGTCAAGACATGAGCTTTCCTCAATCGGACGGTTCTTCCACTTGACCAGGTACTGAAAATAATTTTTCCGCCGAGTACGTCTAACTATCTGAGTTTCGAGGATGCCTTCAATCTCAGGGGGTTGGACATAAGGCATCTGCCTTTTCCAAGTTTCTCCGTCTTCCTGGGTGTTCCGCGTGGATTGTCCGGGTCCATCTTTCTTTTCCTCCATCAAATCGCCTGTATACGAAAACAGATCTGCTACATTGAAGATAGGTGAAATGCCTATTCCGGGTGGTAGTTGTATTTCGTAGGCATTTGCCGAAAATTTTTGCAAGATCTTACAAGGTCCTATCTTTTTGTACTTTATTTTATTGTACGTACCCTTAGGAAAACGTTCCTTACGCAAGTGTACCAGGACTTCGTCACCTACCTCAAAATGAACTTCTCTTCTCTTTAGATCTACATGTTGTTTATATTTTGAGCTGTTGTCCTGTAATTTTGCTTTCACCTGTTCGTGTAAATCCCTCATTGCATTAGCAAAATCTTCTCCATCCGCACTCCGTCGTTCCTGTAAACTAAGATACCGAAGTTCATGCACTCCCCGAGGGTGCATGCCATATAGGATCTGAAAGGCACTGAGACCCGTGCTACAATTTGCGAATCGTTGTAAGCAAATTCTGCTTGCGCTAGCACTCGGTCCCACATCCGTAAATTCTCCCCAACTAAGCTGTGTAACAGGTTTCCCAAACTTATGTTCACAACCTCTGTCTGCACGTCGGTTTGCGAGTGATAAGTAGAATTGTAGCTTAATTGGGTGTTCATTTTTTTCCATAAGGTACGACAAAAATGTCCCGTGAACTTCACGTCTCTATCTGATAGGATGGTTGTTGGTAACCAGTGTAACCTGACAATCTCATTAAAAACAAGTGGGCCACGTGAGTGGCGTCACTAGTTTTCCGACAAGGTATGAAATGTGCCATTTTTTAGAAACGATCCACCACTACCATCACTGAATCATAACCTTTCTGCATTTTTGGCAGTCCCAAAACAAAATGTAGACTCACCGAATCCCAAGGTCTGCCTGGAACAGGTAATGGCGTATATAATCCTGTGTTCTGGCTGTGTCCCTTCGCTAATTGACACAACTTACACTTAGTCACAAAACGTTGTATGCCTTGTCGCATTCTTCTCCAAAAATAGAAATGACTAAGTTGCTCCAAGGTCTTATCTATACCGAAGTGTCCAGCCAAACCCCCGCTGTGTTTTTCGCGAATATTATTCTCCCTCATGGAACAGTTGGGGATACACAGTTGTCCTCCCTTAAATAGCAATTTTTCCTGTATATTGTAATCTAACCAAGGACTATTACCCCTTATCAAAGGGTTCTGG
>APFE031528229.1:265086-316231 GCA_000404065.3 Pinus taeda
GTTTTAGCACAAAATTAAAACTCTGTAAGTACTCCACCCATTTGGCATGTTTATGATTGAGTTTGTGTTGCTGCATTACATATTGCAATGCAGAATTGTCTGAAAACAGCACGAACTCGTTCCCTAACAAATAATGCCTCCAATGTCTTAAAGCCTGTACCACTGCGTAAAATTCTTTGTCATATGAGGAGTACTTCTGCCTACTCTCATTCAGCTTTTCGCTGAAAAATGCTACAGGCCTGTCCTCCTGACTGAGTATAGCCCCGATCGCTGTTCCGCTAGCATCACAACGTACCTGAAATAATTTCCTGAAATCTGGTAGCCTGAGAATTGGTCTTTCCGTAATCTTCTTTTTCAATAGTTGAAAACTTTTTTCTTCTACTTCTGTCCATCGAAAAGGTTGGCTGGCCTTTTTGATCGTCTCTAACATAGGAGCACAAATTCCGCTAAAATTCTTAATAAACTTTCTATAGAAACTTGCCAATCCATGGAAACTACGTACCTCAAATAAATTTTTCGGTGACTGGTAATTTACTATTACCGTTACCTTTTCTGGATCCATTTTTAATTCATTTTCTGCTATCACAAATCCCAAATAAATTAATTCTCTTTGCAGAAACGTACATTTCTTCAAATTTATTAATAACTTGTTCTGCTGTAGCTTTTCCAACACTTTGCGCACATGCCAGAAGTGTTCCTCTTTCGTCTTGCTGAAAATAAGGATGTCATCTAAATAAACGATTACAAATTTCCCAATATACTCCTTCAACATCTCATTCATGAGTCTCATGAATGTGCTGGCTGCATTGCTCAACCCGAATGGCATGACCAGCCATTCATATAATCACTCATTTGTTTTAAAAGTTGTTTTCCACTCGTCTCCTTCTCGTATCCGAATCTGGTGATATCCGCTTTTTAAGTCTATTTTAGAGAAATAAGTTGCCCCACTTAAACAGTCCATCATATCATCCATACGCAGTAACAGAAATCTGTACCGGATGGTGATTTTATTGATGGCCCTGGAATCGGTGCACATCTGCCACTCTCCTCCCTTCTTGGGGGCGAGGACTGTTGGCACAGCACATGGTCTCAAACTCTCTCTGATTAAACCTTTGTCCAATAGTTCTTGCACTTGTTTTCTGATTTCCTCATTATCCTTGGGGCTCATTCGATAGGCTCCTTTATTTGGTAAGCTAACTCCGGGTATAAAGTTAATATGGTGACTAATACTCCGCTTGGGGGCTAACTTGTCTGGCAAGTCGTCCACTACTATATCTGTAAATTCTTCCAACATTTGCTGTATTTCCATGGGTAAATCTGTTATCTCTGTATGTAAGAGAACTGTCCTTGTCTTTTTGACTACAACATAACTTATTTCACTATTCTCAACCTGTTTTAAAAACTGTTTTCCGCTCATTAGCAATGCTTTGGTTTCGTTTGCTTTAGTTGTTTCCTTCTCTTCTCTGATAGGCACAAGGGTATGCCTGACCCCATCTTTCTCGAACTTATAACAGTTCATCACTCCATCATGTGTCACCTTCCTATCATATTGCCAAGGCCTACCCAATAATATGTGACATACGTCCATCGGCATGATGTCACAAATAATTTTATCCTTATATCATCCTATTTGAAATTCAACCTCACTCTGCTCGTCCACCAGTAACTGGTGCCCCTTTTGTAACCATGAAACTCTATACAAACTGGGGTGTTTTAAACGCTTCAGCCCCAACTTTTCCACCATTTCTCTGGACACGAAATTTTCCGTACTTCCACTGTCGATTATCATCTTACAACACTTACCCTGTGATTTGCAAAATGTCCTGAACAGAGCTTTTCGCTGCGTCTGTTCGACACTCTCATCAACTGGTTTCAGTAATACCTTATGCAGCACTAAAGCTTCTCCCGTTTCTAGGGCATTCTCTGCCTCTTGAGGGGGTGCTGTTGTTTCCTCCGGCTGTGCCACATATGCACCTCGCTGTCCAGCTGAATCTGTTTCTGGGCACTAAAACGAACGGTGCCCCCACTTGTGGCATCTATAGCATTGATAACCAGTTCCCCTTCCACGGCCATTTCCTCTGCCGCGTTGGAACGATCTGCCACCTCTCGTTCCGTCTCCTTTTTTTGTTGTTCCTGAAGTCCTCGAACCGCTGGCTTCCTCGCTGTTGCTGGCAGTCCGGCCCCTGCCATAGGACTGGCCTCTCCCTCTGGTAGACCGTCGTCCTCTCCGGGCATTCTATCTTCGGTTAATTTTCTCCTCTGCTTTAATTGTGCTCTGGTATGCCTCCTCGGTATTATTTGGAGACAAAATACTTATTTCATCCAAAATATCCATCCTCATTCCATTAACATATCTGGCTGTCCTTTTTGCCATATCCTCTATATATCCGGCTCGCAAATTCACTCGGTAGAATTCCTCTGTGTACTCTTTCACAGTCAACCCCCTCTGTCTCAAGTTCTGTACCTGTCTATGTAACGCAATTTGATAATCCCTTGGCAGAAATCTGCCCTTCAATTTAGCTACCATCCTTGTCCAAGTTTTAATCGATGTTTTGTTCAACCTCTTCCTCTCATTCTGGACATTGTCCCACCACAGAGTTGCATGTCCTTTCAGCTTTGTTGCTGCAAATTTGACTCTACGATCTTCACTAACTTCCTCACATTCAAAATACTTGTCCATCTCACTAATCCAATCTAACACAACATCAATAGAAAAACTACCATCGTATGTCGGGAGTTCTGGTTTTGGTCTACTGTTCGACAATAAGACAGACTTCCGTAATTTCACTTCTGCTGATTCACCTTTAGGTCCATCGGCTGCCACTTCTACTTCTTCTTCACTCACATCACCCATTTCTGGATCTCTTATCCTGCCTGCCTCTACTGCTTCCAAACGAGCAGTAAGAACTTTGAGTTCTTCTCGTAATGCCTCATCTACCATTCTACGAGCACCTCGGCCTCGTCCTCATCTACCTACATTGATCTTTTTTTTTTTTTCAAATCTCTTTAACTCAATGCTCTGATACCACTCTGATGTGACCTAGCCCAAAAGGCCTACACTTTACACTTTACACGTGGAAGGAAAATGTATACGTGGCAGATAAAAATCTTAACTGTGTTTGTTCGCAGGATTTTTATGTGAGTTGCTAGCTGGAGAGTTAATGCCTGTAGTAAATATCTGTACCCCTCCTCGAGACTACTCCTACTTTCCCTTCACGCCTTAACCCTTGTTCATTATGGCATGTTCTGGATTGTTCATTCGTTATTTTCGCTCTGAGGTTATCTGTTCTGGTTGAGGGTTTATGGGTTTCTTCTGTAGAATGCTATATGCTCTGCTCTATTGGTATGTGCAACTCTTTGTGAGGGCAAAACACGGCACCTCCTCTATTCAACCTGCTTGCAATTTTAATGGAAATGGCGTTTGGTTTTGCTGGCTATTCAGCTTGGTTCCGTGGGTTGACCTCGGTGAGTATTTCTAGTCTTTCCTTCCTTTCATGCGCGGATTCCTTTTGTTAAGCACTTGTTGCTGGTCATTATATCTTGCTGTCTGCGTGTATCTCGTGATTCTTGGTTGAGGTTTTGTGGCCATTTCTCGCAATCACTATAGTTTTGCTGTGTTTTCGTGGAACCTTGTTGCCTCTGGTTCGAATCTAGTTGAGTATTATCCGCTTGCTTTTTGGTTGGGTTTCTCATAGTGCGGCACTGTATTTGCCTTCGAGCACAGGACTTTTCGGGCACACATTCTTCATTTGGAACAAGTAAATACTCCTGTCCTTGTTTCAATCTGGCTCGACTTCTCTTTCTGGAACTAACCCACTTTGTTCCTCTGGTCTACAGTCACTCAAATTCTTCAAGATGTCACCCGGTTGCATTCGGCTGTGCTCTCCCAGGTAATTTCACTGTATTTCTATTACTCCACAGGCATTCGCACTTCTTCTTGGAATTCCCCTCGTTGCCTTCGTTGTAATGTATATGAGTTAATGTTTGCAGGTCGTTGTTGGCAACCTGGGCGGCATATCCTCCAATGTTTAGCTTGTATAGTTGCTTATTTTCTTGGGTAGGCCTGAATCCCAAGTGTTTGGTTGTAGTTTTGCTTAATGTTAAGGTTTTGTGTTCTTGCTCAGGTCCTTCGGTCGCTGTATGAATTTAACTTGGCTATATTTCTTCCATTTAATCCTATATTAAGTTTACAAGAGATGGGAATCGTTGTTCGTTGGTTTTGTCAAACCCTAGTTCAGGGTTTGTGGTTTATAAGGTTTTTCCGACTATATGTCGTACTTTGCTCTATGTATGGTAACGGACTTTGTTTTTCATAGTATCGTTCTGGCTTTACCAATAGTCACTGTAACTGTGGTCCTTCGACTTTCTAAATGAAATTTATGGAAGGGAAAAACAAAATGTACAACGTCGTTGCCTCTTTGTATTTGTTTTCTGCCTCTGTTCTGTGGTTGCTCTTGATGACTTCGAACTCTGGAAAATGGTTGATTCTTGTATGAAATTTCTTCACCTTCGATTTCTGGATGTTATATGCTGGGATTCTTATTCGGCTGTGTGCGAAATAAATGTATGGTTGTCTGTCATTTGTGACTGTAGGTTACCGAGACTTCGTCCGGTTGTTTAATGTTTGACTGTGATTCATGTTTGAATACTTGCAACAACAATTTGATAAATATTATTTGTATGGTAGTTTATCAGGCCGTAAAGAAAAAATTCATTTAGGAAAATATTAATAAAGATGATACAGATGGACAAAATAACTTTCTTTTTGAATGTTTCTGACTGTCTCTATTTCTCTTCTCCTATAATTAAACTGAACCTTCCCCTATTACATTTGATTTGTTTTTATCTCTCTCTTTTCAGTTGATCTTTACAGTTAATCAAATTGATATATAATATGGTTACAAAAATACTGTTTTTTTGTTCATAACTATAATCACTTGGCATTTCAAGACTTGGAGGAACAGTTGGTTCTTATTTCCCTAATTTAACGAACCATTCCTTAACTAATAACTGAGCTACAATAATTCTAACTGAAATAAAAAGAGATGTCTAAATTCAATGACTTTGTAAAACAAACTAAAAGAAAAATTATTACAGTAAAAATTAAACAATCCAATCGCTCAATAGCCTTTGAAACTGGTTGGAATTTTGCCCAATTACGGTGAGCTGGATGCTCCTGCATCAAGCTCCCGAGGTGAAAAGAGATCATGACTCCGGTTCATGAGTTCCTCGACGGACGTTCCTGTTTGTCCAACCTGCCTGGCGTCAAGCCATGAGCTGTCCTCAATCGGACGGTTCTTCCACTTGATGAGGTACTGAAAATAATTTTTCCGCCGAGTACGTCTAACTACCTGAATTTCGAGGATGCCTTCAATCTTAGGGGGTTGGACATAAGGCATCTATCTTTTCCAAGTTTCTTCGTCTTCCTGGGTGTTCCGCGTGGATTGTCCGGGTCCATCTTTCTTTTCCTCTATCAGATCGCCTGTATACAAAAACAGATCTGCTACATTGAAGATAGGTGAAATGCCTATTCCAGGTGGTAGTTGTATTTTGTAGGCATTTGCCAAAAATTCTCGCAAGATCTTACAAGGTCCTATCTTTTTGTACTTTAGTTTATTTTACATACCCTTAGGGAAACGTTCCTTACGCAAGTGTACCAGGACTTCGTCCCCTACCTCAAAATGAACTTCTCTTCCCTTTAGATCTGCATGTTGTTTATATTTTGAGCTCCTGTCCTGTAATTTTGCTTTCACCTGTTCGTGTAAACCCCTCATTGCATGAGCAAAATCTTCTCCATCCGCACTCCATCGTTCCTGTAAACCAAGATCCCGAAGTTCATGCACTCCACGAGGGTGCATGCCATATAGGATCTGAAAGGGACTGAGACCCGTGCTACGATTTCGCTTGCGCTAGCACTCGGTCCCACATCCGTGAATTCTCCCTGACTAAGCTGCGTAACAGGTTTCCTAAACTTCTGTTCACAACCTCTGTCTTCCCGTTGGTTTGCGGGTGATAAGCAGAACTGTAGCTTAATTGGGTGTTCATTTTTTTCCATAAGGTACGCCAAAAATGTCCCGTGAACTTCACGTCTCTGTCCGATAGGATGGTTGTTGGTAACCCATGTAACCTGACAATCTCATTAAAAAACAAGTGGGCCACGTGAGTGGCGTCACTAGTTTTCCGACAAATTATGATATGTGCCATTTTTGAGAAACGATCCACCACTACCATCACTGAATCATAACCTTTCTGTGTTTTTGGTAGTCCCAAAACAAAATGTAGACTCACCGAATCCCAAGGTCTGCCTGGAACAGGTAATGGCGTATATAATCCTGTGTTCTTGCTATGTCCCTTCGCTAATTGACACAACTTACACTTAGTCACAAAACGTTGCACGTCTCGTCGCATTCTTCACCAAAAATAGAAATGACTAAGTTGCTCCAAGGTCTTATCTATACCGAAGTGTCCAGCCAAACCCCCGCTGTGTTTTTCGCGAATAATATTCTCCCTCATGGAACAGTTGGGGATACACAGTTGTCCTCCCTTAAATAGCAATTTTTCCTGTATATTGTAATCTAACCAAGGACTATTACCCCTTATCAAAGGGTTCTGGCACGCTTCATAGGCTTCTCTGAAATCTGTATCTGTTTTGTAAAGATCTCGTAAATGTTCAAAACCCAAAACCTGTACAACACTCTCCTGCAAAAGTAGAGCTTTTCTACTTAATGCGTCGGCCACCTTGTTTGCTTGTCCACTAATATGTTTTAGCACAAAATTAAAACTCTGTAATTACTCCACCCATTTGGCATGTTTATGATTGAGTTTGTGTTGTTGCATTACATATTGCAATGCAGAATTGTCTGAAAATAGCACGAACTCGTTCCCTAACAAACAATGCCTCCAGTGTCTTAAAGCCTGTACCACTGCGTAAAATTCTTTGTCATGTGAGGAGTACTTCTACCTACTCTCATTCAGCTTTTCGCTGAAAATGCTACAGGCCTGTCCTCCTGACTGAGTACAACCCCGATCGTTGTTCCGCTAGCATCACAACGTACCTGAAATAATTTCTGAAAATCTGGTAGCCTGAGAATCAGTCTTTCCGTAATCTTATTTTTGAATAGTTGAAAAATTTCTTCTTCTGCTTCTGTCCATCGAAAAGGTTGGCTGGCCTTTTTGATGATCTCTAACATAGGAGCACAAATTCCGTTAAAATTCTTAATAAACTTTCTATAGAAACTTGCCAATCCATGGAAACTACGTGCCTCAAATAAATTTTTCGGTGACGGCCAATTTACTATTGCTGTTACCTTTTCCGGATCCCTTTTTAATTCGTTTTCTGCTATCACAAATCCCAAATAAATTAATTCTCTTTGCAGAAACGTACATTTGTTCAAATTTATTAATAACTTGTTCTGTTGTACCTTTTCCAACACTTTGCGCACATGCCAGAAGTGTTCCTCTTTCATCTTACTGAAAATAAGGATGTCATCTAAATAAACGATTACAAATTTCCCAATATACTCCTTCAACATCTCACTCATGAGTCTCATGAATGTGCTAGGTGCATTGCTCAACCCGAATGGCATGACCGGCCATTCATATAATCCCTCATTTGTTTTAAAAGTAGTTTTCCACTCGTCTCCTTCTCGTATCTGAATCTGGTGATATCCGCTTTTTAAGTCTATTTTAGAGAAATAAGCTGCCCCACTTAAACAGTCCATCATATCATCCATACGCGGTAACGGAAATCTGTACTGGATGGTGATTTTATTGATGGCCCTGGAATCGGTGCACATCCGCCACTCTCCTCCCTTCTTGGGGGCAAGGACTATTGGCACAGCACATGGGCTCAAAACTTCTCTAATTACACCTTTGTCCAATAGTTCTTGCACCTATTTTCTAATTTCCTCATTATCCTTGGGGCTCATTCGATAGGCTGCTTTATTTGGTAAGCTGGCTCGGGGTATAAAGTCAATATGGTGACTAATACTCCACTTGGGGGGTAACTTGTCTGGCAAGTTGTCCACTACTATATCTGTAAATTCTTCCAACATTTGCTGTATTTCCATGGGTAAATCTGTTATCTCTGTATGTAAGAGAACTGTCCTTGTCTTTTTGACTACAACATAACTTATTTCGCTGTTCTCAACCTGTTTTAAAAACTGTTTTCCGCTCATTAGCAATGCTTTGGTTTCATTTGCTTCAGTTGTTTCCTTCTCTTCTCTGATAGGCACAAGGGTATGCCTGACCCCATCTTTCTCGAACTTATAACAGTTCATCACTCCATCATGTGTCACCTTCCTATCATATTGCCAAGGCCTGCCCAATAATATTTGACATACGTCCATCGTCATGATGTCACAAATAATTTTATCCTTATATCGTCCTATTTGAAATTCAACCTCACTCTGCTCGTCCACCAGTAATTGGTGCCCCTTTTGTAACCATGAAACTCTATACGGACTGGGGTGTTTTAAACGCTTCAGCCCCAACTTTTCCACCATTTCTGTGGACACCAAATTGTCTGTACTTCCACTGTCAATTATCATCTAACAACACTTACCCTGTGATTTGCAAATTGTCCTGAACAGAGCTTTCCGCTGCATCTGTTCGACACTCTCATCAATTGGTTTCAGTAATACCTTATGCAGCACTAAAGCTTCTCCCATTTCTGGGGCATTCTCTGCCTCTTGAGCGGGTGCTGCTGTTTCCTCCGGCTGCGCCACATATGCGCCTCGCTGTCCAGCTGAATCTGTTTCTGGGCACTCAAACGAACGGTGCCCGCACTTGTGGCATCTATAGCATTGATAACCAGTTCCCCTTCCACAGGCATTTCCTCTGCCGCATTGGAACGATCTGCCACCTCTCGTTCCGTCTCCTTTTTCTGTTGTTCCCTCTGGTAGACCCTCGTCCTTTCCGGGCATTCTGTCTTCGGTTAATTTTCTCCTCTGCTTTAATTGCGCTCTGGTATGCCTCCTCAGTATTATTTGGAGACAAAATACTTATTTCATCCAAAATATCCATCCTCAGTCCATTAACATATCTGGCTGTCCTTTCTGCCGTATCCTCTGTATATCCGGCTCGCAAATTCACTCGGTAGAATTCCTCTGTGTACTCTTTCACAGTTAGTCCCCTCTGTCTCAAGTTCTGTACCTGTCTATGTAACGCGATTTGATAATCCCTTGGCAGAAATCTACCCTTCAATTTAGCTACCATCCTTGTCCAAGTTTTAATCGGTGTTTTGTTCAACCTCTTCCTCTCATTCTGGACACTGTCCCACCACAGAGCTGCGTGTCCTTTCAGCTTCGTTGCTGCAAATTCGACTCTACGGTCTTCACTAACTTCTTCGCATTCAAAATACTTGTCCATCTCACTAATCCAATCTAACACAACAGCAATAGACAAACTACCATCGAATGTCGGGAGTTCTGGTTTTGATTTGCTGTTCGACAATAAGACACACTTCAGTAATTTCACTTCTGCTGATTCACCTTCAGGTCCATCTGCTGCCACTTCTACTTCTTCTTCACTCACATCGCCCATTTCTGGATCTCTTCTCCTTCCTGCCTCTACTGCTTCCAAACGAGCAGTAAGAACTCTGAGTTCTTCTCGTGATGCCTCATCTGCCATTCTACAAGCACCTCGGCCTCATCCTCGTCTACCTACATCCATCTTTTTTTTTTTTTCAAATCTCTTTAACTCAATGCTCTGATACCACTGTGATGTAACCTACCCCAAAAGGCCTACACTTTACACTTTACACGCGAAAGGAAAATGTATACGTGGCAGATAAAAATATTAACTGTGTTTGTCCGCGGGATTTTTATGTGAGTTGGTAGCTGGAGAGTTAATGCCTGCAGTAAATATCTGTACCCTACCTCGAGACTTCTCCCGCTTGCCCTTCGCGCCTTAACCCTTGTTCATTATGGCATGTTCTGGATTGTTCATTCGTTATTTTCGCTCTGAGGTTATCTGTTCTGGTCGAGGGTTTCTGGGTTTCTTCTGTAGAATGCTATATGCTCTGCTCTGTTGGTATGTGCAACTCTTTGTGCAGGAAAAACTCGGCCCCTCCTTTATTCAACCTGCTTGCAATTTTAATGGAAATGGCGTTTGGTTTTGATGGCTATGCGGCTCGGTTCCGTGGGTTGACCTCGGTGAGTATTTCTGGTCTTCCCTTCCTTTCATGCGCGGATTCCTTTTGTTAAGCACTTGTTGCTGGTTGTTATATCTTGTTGTCTGCGTGTATCTCGTGATTCTTGGTCGAAGTTTTGTGGCCGTTTCTGGGAATCATTGTAGTTTTGCTGTGTTTTCTTGGAACCTTGTTGCCTCTGGTTCGAATCTAGTTGAGTATTATCCGCTTGCTGTTTGGTTGGGTTTCTCACAGTGCGGCATTGTATTTGCCTTCGAGCAGAGGACTTTTCGGGTGCACGTTCTTCGTTTGGAATGGGTAAATACTCATGTCCTTGTTTCAATCTGGCTCGACTTCTCTTTCTGGAACTAACCCACTTTGTTCCTCTGGTCTACAGTCACTCAAATTCTTCAGGATGTCACCTGGTTGCATTCGACTGCACTCACCCAGGTAATTTCACTGTATTTCTATTACTCCACAGGCATTCGCACTTCTTCTTGGAATTCCCCTCGTTTCCTTCATTGTAATGTATATGATTTAATGTTTGTAGGTCGCTGTTGGCAACCTGGGCGGCGTATCCTCCAGTGTTTAGCTTGTACAATCGCTTATTTTCTTGGGTAGGCCTGAATCCCAAACGTTTGGTTGTAGTTTTTCTTAATGTTAAGGTTCTGTGTTCTTGCTCAGGTCCTTCCATCGTTGTATGAATTTAACTTGGTTGTATTTCTTCCGTATACTCCTGTATTATGTTTACAAGAGATGGGAATCGTTGTTGGTTGTTTGTCAAACCCTAGTTCAGGGTTTCTGGTTTATAAGGTTTTTCTGACTTTATGTTGTACTTTTCTCTATGTATGGTAACAGACTTTGTTTTTCATAGTATCCTTCTGGCTTTACCAATAGTCACTGTTACTGTGGTCCTTCGACTTTCTAAATGAAATTTATGAAAGGGAAAAACAAAATGTACATCGTCGTTACCTCTTTGTATTTGTATTCCGCCTCTGTTCTGTGGTTGCTCTTGATGACTTCGAACTCTGGAAAATGGTTGATTCTTGTATGCAATTTCTTCACCTTTGATTTCTGGATGTTATATGCTGGGATTCTTATTCGGCTGTGTGCGAAAAAAATGTATGGCTGTCTTTCATTTGCGACTGTAGGTTACCGAGACTTCGTCTGGTGGTTTAATGTTTGACTGTGATTCATGTTTGAATACTTGCAACAGCAATTTGATAAATATTATTTGTATGGTAGTTTATCAGGCCGTAAAGAAAAAATTCATTCAGGCAAATATTAATAAAGATGATACAGATGGACAAAATAACTTTCTTTTTGAATGCTTCTGACTGTCTCTATTTCTCTTCTCCTATAATTCAACTGAACCTTCCTCTATTACATTTGATTTGTTTTTACCTCTCTCTTTTCAGTTGATCTTTACAGTGAATCAAACTGATATATAATATGGTTACGAAAATAATGTTTTTTTGTTCATAACTATAATCACTTGGCATTTCAAGACTTGGAGGAACAGTTGGTTCTTATTTCCCTAATTTAACGGACCATTCCTTAACTAATAACTGAGCTACAGTAATTCTAACTGAAATAAAAAGAGATGTCTAAATTCACTGACTTTGTAAAACAAACTAAAAGAAAAATTATTACAGTAAAAATTAAAGAGTCCAATCGATCAATAGCCTTTGAACCTGGTTGGAATTTTGCCCAATTACGGTGAGCTGGATGCTCCTGCATTAGAAAACCTTAGTTTATAAGTGGCAACGACTAATAACAAACAGGTAAATTAATGTAATAACATCACAAACCGATTACTATATTCCCTAGCCATTACAAGATGGCAGGGACTAATAATTTCATTTTGTATTATATCTTCATTACAAAAAAATTCAAGTTATAATTATATAGGCGGTTCCATCATGGCACACATTGTTAACATTCTGGTTGGAAATGACACATTTTTATTTTATTTTAGATAATATTTTCCAATATTTTTAATCCTTTTTTTACATATAAATTAAATTTAATGTTTAATTTATAAGTTATAATTTAAATTTAAAATTTCAAAAATTAATTATAAATTTGTATATAAAATTAAATTTTATAGAAAATTATACCTTTCGATGGAATACTTAACAAATCAATGTTATCTTAAAATAAGGTTGGCCGAATATTGTCCAATAATGATTTACTTCATTTAATATATTTATTTAATTTACTACATATTTTTTTCTTCAAATGATGATACTTCATAATGTGAACTTAACAATAACTTATATGGATAGTGATTTAAATAATATATTTGAATAATTAAATAATGTTAATGCGTTTTTTTTTTACGTTTTTGTTTAAAAAGCCACGACTTTTGATATATTATTTTTAATTCAAATCATGTAATTCATTTATGAAGTCAAAATTATTTGTTAGTTCAAAGGTGTTTGCTTATTTCTCATACCTAGCCTTCCATGCACCGCTTTAAAACATGTAACCTTAAATTTACATGTTTAAAATTGATGTCGTAATTGCTAAGTAAAACTGAAAAATCATATCATAATTCCTACGTGAATGAGTACTTACCCTTTCACGTCTGTCTTTTGAAGCATGTTTTGATGGTGTCTAACAATTTTCTTTCCATTTTGAGGGTTTTTGATTAAGCGTTTGACTTTATAAACAATGTCTTTGAATTGTGCACTTGACTTTATAAAGATGTTTCCTCCTATTTTTTCCTATCTACTAGCCTCTTGATCCTTTGATGTGATATTTCGATCCTTCGCTGTGATATTTTTTTATAAGTTCATCCAATTGCATATTTTGTATTGTGTTTGTGTGGCATAGCATTAATTTTAAATATTAAAATAATAGTAATAATAATATTAACCATAAATGGAAAACGATACTAAAGTAAGCATAAACATTAAACAGTTTATCACATAACCAAATGATGTTATCGTGTAATGGTGCCACCATCACGTAACGTGCAGAACACTCAAACTAATATCAATCCTCCCTTATTTCAAAGGAGGATCAAATGTAGTAATATCAATCAAACTTTGATCGAACCCTCTAGACTCCTTAGCTCGCATGCATATGAGATTGCCTAGGGATATTCACCTTTGAGATGTGTACCGGCATCGATGGCCATGAAGCAAGGGTTGCGATCTAACGGCTACGGCAAAACTGGCACATTTTTTAATTGTTTCACTATCTTGTTGTCAATCCTGTCAAACTTCTCTTGTGAAGGCTCTACCCCTATTTTGCATGATCCTTTTGAGACCGCCACAGACCCGCAACAATAACTAGTCGAACGAGGTCTGCATCTACACTTCGAAACAATTCACAGGGTTTGCAGAATGCCTTTTTCCACACAGGTAAAACAAACCCTTTTACGGCCTTCTTCCTAGTCTCATTTAAAAGAACTAATGTAACTAACCATTGTTTTTTAACATGCAGGTGCTCGAACACAGATTCGGTTACAACTACGGTTTTCACAGAGTAGTAGAGATCTAGCAACAACCAGTTATAAGAACAAATGCAGCTAAACATTGGCTTTTGACATGCAGGTGCTCAAACCCATATCAGGTTACAACTACGGTTTTCACATAATAGTAGGCATCTAGCAACAACCAGTCACAGGAGGTGTGCATTGACAGTGGCAAACACTTCACCGGGTTTGCTCAATGGCGTTTTCCAGAAAGGTAAAACATACCGTCGTAGTACTACTTTTTAGAAATGTCAGCGTTTATTGCATACGAGGGTTTGTTACAAATCTGACCACTAACCCTGTTTTATTTTTTTTGACATTCAGGTGCTCGGCTACACACTACAGGTCATAAAAAATCCACCTCCACGCATAATTGACCATGTGTTTCCTCATTATTTCCCCTGTTTTTCTTTTTGTCTAATAGGTTTTCCTTCACATATTTTAATTCTGCTTCACTTGTAGTTTTTTTGTGTGTTTTTTGGGCTAGCTAAGGCTACGTAGTACAGGTTACTATTTACCCCCTCACATAACGAGTGCATTCTTTAGCGGCTTTCCTCTTTTCAGCTGCAAACGATTTGTTGCACTTTCAAGATTCGAATACTTAGACAATACTTTCGGTATCTCGTTTTCTAGAGTTTCCCTTGACCGTTCATGCATTTCACAGCCGCGACAGCCGTGCAATTTTTATTTTATTTTTATATGTATGTATATTCATTTCTGGAAGGGTTTTTTCTATTCCTTCCACACCCTCTCCTTTATATTTGACACACACACCGGATTTTTTTTAAAGCTGCGAGATATTAAATTAGTACCCCACAATTCCATTCCATCTTCGTTGTTCAAAATGGTAATGAAATTACATAAATTTTTATGGAAAATGAATCTTACCGAAGGATCCAACTACTTATGTAGTGACGAAGGATATTTCCATTATGCATATTAAAATTAACCTTCAAATATTAAGGTGTGTTTGTTTGATGCAATACGAAATAACACTTACATTAACTTTTAAGTTCGCTCCTTGGTAATATTAAATTACATAACAATTGGGATTATACATCGGTTAATAGAACGGGTCCCATATTCTATGTACTGACGAAAATTTTCAACAATCCATCGATGGGAGCCAAAATTTCTTCATAGCATCAAATCATCTGAAACCACTGTAGATCCTCATCTTACGGGCGGGATGAGCAGAGTTATTTTTTGCGGGAGAAAGTGGGTGGGTGTTTCATTCATCACATTTGCCGGTCAAAGAATCAGCGAGCTGACTGCCTATCTAATGAAAGGTTTGCTTTCTCAAACAGGTGGTCTGTGAAGGTAATTTTTGACGGGGAATTTTTCCCCATCCCGGACTTCTTCTTGCCTGGTTTTTGATGTTCTGATTTTGCAGGTGTGCTGTCCTTTTTGATCCTTTTGATATATGTTCATGTACAGGTATGCTGTATAATTAGGTGTCTTTATCTGGCAATCTGTTTTATATCTTAGGCATTTATGATAAAGTATATCTTGTATCTGGTTGTATGTGTGTCAGTCCTTTTTTTTGTTTCTCTTGATGCACAGGGTGTCCAGTTATGTCCTCTTCAGCGATATGCTTTTTAAAAGCTTTTGAAGGTTTCTATATGAATGTACTCTCTGTTTTCTTATATTGCTTCAATATAATTCATCTCAGTTTTCTCGTTCTAAAAAAATTTGGGTATCGAAAAAATTAACAGATTCACCATGAAAGATTTAAAAAACAAATTTAAAATTTAAAAACAAAATAGAAAATTTGGTTGAAGAGGAAACCTCACACCATATATTGTGGTGTATCCATCGAGTGCTTCATTTAATTTCTGATCATCTGCACGGAGAAGGCTCAATGGCCTCTGTTCTGCAAAATAGTCGAGCGCATTGTAGAATGCAGGATTCCCAATAACGTTAATTTAAGAGTGTTGTGTCTTGCTTCCCTAGCGCTACCACTTCTTCATAATTCTCTTTCATCTTACCCAACTTGTATGATCTTTGATCTTGCCCATCTTCCTAAAATTTCGGAGAATGGAACCGTCGGTTGTTCCTTAACATTCAGAGAATGGAACAATCGCCCGCTAAAATGTCATGATCTAACGAACTGAAAATGTAACCCTTGAATTTAACCACATGTCACTGCAGCCAACCCTTTTAATTTTAATTTTCATTAAATTATTTTTCATTTAAATCAACATTCCCACAACACCCACCGCAACACTTTGAGAGTCAATCATACCACGTGGCCACTCATCCTGTTAACCCTTCCCCGGTCGTGAAATTTAACGTGACATCTTTTTACTTCATTTTGGCTTTCGTATAAAATAACGGACATGAAATTTCCATGGGAAGAGACTAAGATCATGTTCGACTGTGAAACTAATTCTCTCCATGTTGCAGCTGTAAGCATTGTTGGTGGATCTAAATTTTCCTCCCACCAATAATGAAGAGAACGAAAATCCTCATTACAATGGTCAAAATTTAGGATTATGGTGTTAAATCCACACTCGGATTTTTGAAAAACAAATTCGTTGGCAAGAAAGTTGTGATTTGTGCCAATTGCACTGCCATAAAAAAATTCGAGGTTTGTTACCATGTCTTTGCATTGAGAGGTGCTCTATAGTCCAATATGAAAGATATGTTTATAAGGAGCCCGATATGAAAGATATGTTGTAAGGTTATTAAATTCAATATGGAAGATATGTTGTAAGGTTCTTGGGCTGAGAGATGATCTACAACCCGGTATGGGGGCATGGGGGTAGATCTCCAATATGGTGGTATGGGATAGATATTAGGTAAATGTAAACATAAATGTAAACGCAAGCTTAAATTTTTTTTATGTAATTGATATATGGGGTAGACCTCAGGTAAATGTAAATGTAAGCATAAACATTTAACATTAAACTTTTTTAATCTAATGTCGACCCTCTTTAAAAATTAATCTAATTATTATTATGTATAAACAAAATATAAATTTAAAATATAAAGAGTTTTACTAACACTCAAAAAGAAAGTATGGTAAATAAATAAAAATATAGATAAACCTAAAGTATGGTAAATACATAAAACCTCTTTTGGTACTTACTCCAAAGGTATGACAAATAAATAAAATCTATTTTTATATTTACTCTATAAACCTTTTTATATTTAGGAAAACTCAAAATGAGGTTTTATTTAGGTCAAGCCTATGAGCCAAATACTATTTTCATACCATGCGATAAAGACCATGTGCGAAATACCATTGTAAATAAAAGAGGTTTGGTAAATAAATATAAATATAAATAAACCAAAGTTATGGTAAATAAATAAAACGCATTTTTATATTTACTCCATAATCCTCTTTATGTTTAAGAACATTAAAAAAGAGGTTTTATTTAGATGAAGCTTATGGAACAAATAGTTGGCGTCAAATTATTATTATTGTTTTGGTCAAGCAAGAGTGGAGCCATCAATTAACCGAGAAAACAAGATTACATATGGTACACATTTTTACAATTGTAAAGACCAGTAAAGGCAAACCCGTTGATGAAAAACCAACAATAGTGTCAACAAAACACAAAACATTACACACAAAAACCAATTTAAATGTTTTAACCCCTTCTTGACATATCACCCATCATAGTTTCCGCAAGCTGTCAACACTTTATTCTTGCGAAATGCGAGAGTTAACCTCTGGTGTTTGATCCACCCTTTGATCTGACTGCCCAAAGTCCATCATAGCATCACTAACGTGGGCACATCGCATATCACAAAACTGAGTTTTTCTCGAACCAGACTCATTTACCGAATGCGATTTGCAATTAAATCTTTGTCGTCGATCTAGTTCTTGATCCAACGGTTCTCGCAAGATCACAATGAGACCTTGCGCACCCCATAACCACTCCCTGGAACCAATATAGAAAATGACCCATGGTCTATAAATCTTTAGGTCCGCAAGCCCCCAACACTTGATACCTGAGAAAGCGAGAGTTAACCACCACCATTCGTTCAACCCTTTCATCTGATGATCCATAATCCATTGCAGCATCGCAACCTTGGCACATTGCACCTCACAATATCACAACCTTGGCACATCGCAATATCGCAATATCGTAGTATCGCAATATCGCAAAACTGGGTTTAACATTGACCTGACTCTTTGACCGAATGCATTTGCAATTAAATCTCTGGTATCGATCTAGTTCTTGATCCAATGATTATCGTAACATCACATCGAGAACCTACTCACCACTTAACCACTTCCCAGAGCCAAAATAGATTATGAACCTTGGTCCATAAAACTTCGGGTCCGCTCTTAGACTTAACCTCCAACCACTTTAGCACCTGATATCCAATTGATGGGAGATGCAGTTAAAACCTACAATCTGTGGCCATTCAACTAGCACACCGGTTATAAATAGTTGAACCCCCATAGTTACATGTGAGGTCATCATTTGGAATTCTGATCAACAGTCAGGATTTAATGTGGCACTTCAACCGAGCTCAAGGCCTTCCCCCCTCTCCTAGTCTTGCTAATATTTTTCACCATATATGTTCATTGATCTTATGTGATCTAACACCTCCTATGCATCATTATTTCACCACTTATTTCACCTCTTAGTCCTTTTCTTTACTACGGGTTTATTTCATTCCTTCAACTCCCACTAGTCTTCCTCTCATTATTCATGGTTTGGAGATATGCCATGTCTTTGGATGCCTGTCTTTGATAATTATAATGCAGTTTTCCAAAGGGTAAAGACTCCCAGTTGTACTGAATATAGCTTTCCTTACATAGCAGCCCTTCATTAGCTAGATGATTAGCTAACATATTGACTTTTATTCACACATGAATGAAGCTCATGGTCCTCAGGGTTCACAAGTGGGAATGAATACATTAAAATACCTATAAGGGCCTCCAGTGTTTCAACACTTTTTGAGGGGTCATTCCATTACACATTTTCTTGGCTGCATTAATAACCAATTTAGAGTCAGCTTCAATGATGGCATTATGTAAATTTGACTCCATTAGGATTTCCAGACGCTGATCTAAGGCCATGAGCTCCGCCATGTTATTAGTGGCAGTCCCCAAATGATTGTGAAGGTATCCTTTATGCACCCCTGATCATCTCTTATGACACCACCAAATCCAGCCATCCCTGGGTTTCCCTTAGAAGCATAGTCTATATTGATTTTCCAAATACCATGAGGAGGAGGTTGCCAGATATCTTTACCAACAGTTGTTTTCCTCACAACCTTGGCAGTTCCTTGGGGAGCCAGAGAATGGAGACCCAATTGTAGTAGTATGCGAGCATCCTAGGGCGAAGGAGGGTCCTCAGGAATTTTCCACATAAGGGCTCCTACTATATCTTTAATTTGTCGTAAAATTTGGACAATGATGTTCTGGGTCGAGACTGTTTTGTTCTTGAAAATATTGCCATTGCGTTGTTTCTAGACATCCTAGATGATAAAGCCTGGAACCAAAGTCCAAGCCTTGTTAATGATTTCATTACCTCAGAAGTATTTCCTCCAATTCTTCAAAGTGTTGGTAATGTTGAGACTGTCCCTGTCAGTTTTCCTGAAGATTGAGGCCACCCAATTCCAGAGGGTAGAGGTGAAGAGGTAGAGTTTTAGTAAATTTTGCATCGTCTCCTCCTATAGGCCACATAGGTGGCATTTGGATGGGCCAACAAAGCCCCTTTTTATAATATTCTCCCATGTGAGAATTTTATTTTGGTGAACTAACCACATAAACAACTTGATTTTCATCCATTGCGAGTTCTACCAAAGGTCATTCCAAACTTGATCAAGGTTTAGATGATCGAAACCTAGGGCCATGCAATTAGCTTGTTTGAGGTTGAAGGTGCCTTCGGTGTTTCGACCCCATCTCAATTGGTCAGACGAGGATGACACCAAAATCTTCCTCTGTTCCATGTCAAGAGCAACAGACTCTACCAGGGCCTTCAAAGGACTCTCTTAACTATAACCAAGATCTTTCCACACTCTCCATTTACCATTGCTCCTTGCCTAATCCCAAAAGTCACTAACCATCAGTAAACCTTTGTTGTCAGTGTCAATTTTAAGAGTAATTAGTCCTTCCCTAAACAAATTTTGTTCGTGCTTCCAGTTGTCCTCCCAAAACCGTGCAAGGTTCCCATCTCAGATTTCAAAGAAACTATGCTTCTGGATAATGGCTCTATTCTCCCAAGCAAGGTTCCAAATGTGGGAGCCCTTGATGAGCCTAGATGTTTGGATATCATCCCTCTCCTACCAATTATTCACATATTTCTACTTCCAAAGTTTAGCCCAAGTCGCGGTCGATTCCTTGAGCCACCTCCACCAAAGTTTGGCTCCCGAGACTCTGTTGAGGATTTCAGGGTCATGCAACCCCAAACCACCATGGGCCTTAGGTTTACAGAACTTGTCCCAAGCAACCAAAACCCACTTGTTTTTCTCTTCCCCCTTGCCACAAAAAAAATCTCATTGAATACTATTGATTTGTTACATAAATCCTTTAGGACAAGGAAGAGTTGAAAACATGAAAATGGGTACAACCTGTAGGATAGCCTTAGTAAGCACAAGACACCCTGCTAGATTCAAAGACCTGCAGGTCCATTTCCTCACTTTTTCCCGAAGTTTATTGATTATTGGCTCCCACACTCCCTTGCTCAGAGGTTTGTCACTAAGAGGCATTCCAAGGTACTTAGAAGGTCATTGATCCCTTTGAAACCCAAAAAATCTGGTAAGGTTCCTCTGAATAGCAATGTCAGTGTTAAAAAGAACACCTTTGATTTGTTAAGGTTTACCTCTATTCCAATAGCCAATGCAATGTCGTTAAGGATTTCTTTGAAGGCTCTGGCTTCCTTGACCATAGGAATGCCCTGCAGCATTGTGTTGTCCATAAATTGTTGATAAGTAGGAGCAGCACCATCCGGAGTAAGTTTCAGACACTAAATTTTTCCTTCAGAATTTTCCCTATTGATCGCTCTGCCTAGCCCTTCCATCATGAGAACAAAGAGGAAGGGGGAGAGTGGATCCCCTTGTTTGACACCCATAGAAGGCATAAAGGTTCTAGAGGGAGAGTCATTAAGCATAATGGAGAAGTTTCCCATGGACATAAGGGCTGTAACCCATCTTATCCAGTTGTGGTCAAAGCCATAAGCTCTTAGCACTGCCCTGATGTAAGACCAGATTAGCTTATCATAAGCTTTCAGTAGGTCAAGCTGCATGATCATACTAGCTTGCTTATTGCTCTTTAGAGAGTGTACCACCTTGTGAGCTTTTATGATGTCGTTGAGAATATGTCTTCCTTCCACAAATCTAGTTTGCTCCTCTGAGACGAGAGCAGGAAGAAGAGGCTTGAGTATATTAGAAATCACTTTGGAAACAATTTTCTACACCACATTACATAAGGCTGTGGGTCTGAATCTATCCCCTGTCATAGCTTTTTCCTGCTTTGGAGTCAAAGCTATGGAAGAGGCATTAAGAGCTTTCAAAACAATTTTGGGTCTTCTAGAGCGTTCCACAACATCAAGTATATCTTGCTTGATATTTTTCTAGCAAGCTTTGAAGAAGTCCATGTTAAAGCTATCAGGGCCAGGAGCTTTCCCATTTTGCATCTCATTGGTAACTTCACTAACCTACTCTTTAGATGCTAGTCTGTTAAGATTGTGGTTGTCTTCCCTAGTTACAAGCTTAGGGATAAACTTGGTGAATTTGTTAATGAACCAAGATCTTTCAACAAGAGGCTCCTCTGCAATGCTAAGGAAGTGTTGAACTAGGACAGATTCCATTTCACTATGACAGATGAGCTCTTTCCCTTGAGAATCTTTAAGTTTTCAGAATTTGTTATGAGATTTGTGATCTAAGGTTGATCTATGAAAAAAATTCGTGTTTCTTTCTCCTTCTCTAATCTGTTGTACCCTCGATTTCTGTCTCCAGAAAATCTCCTCTTACTTGCACCAATCGTCCCATTCATTCTGAAGATAGTTAGCCTGATTTTTTTATTCCTCGGTAAAACCTTCTGAGATGATGATTTAATTAATCTCCTGGAGTTTTTTCTCAACTTTCCTTTTGGCTTTAAAGATATTCCCAAATTCCTTTTTTCTCCAATCTTTAAGCCTAGATTTGATGTGTTTAAGTTTCTGCTGCAGCATGAACATTTTAGTGCCTTGGATGGGCATATATATTCCTCCCACCATTTGTTAATATTGCTGGTGAAATTAGGGTGAGAGAGCCAGACATTTTCAAACCTAAAAGGTATGTTCCTCGGTGTACCCATGAAAGTAGCTTCAAGCTAGAGAGGCCAGTGGTCCGAGCCTCCAAAGGGAAGGATTGAAGCTGACATGTCAAAGCCTTTGAGAAAGAGGTCCTCTAAAATTATGAATCTATCAAGTTTAGAGGCGACTTGAAAAATCCCTCCCCTCTTACTATTCTAAGTAAAAGTTCCATTTACTGTTTCAGTGTCTACTAGCCTCACGTTATTCATGAAGTTCTAGAAGGCAATGGAATCTCTGACTAGTTTTTTGGTTTTGCCTTTTTTCTTTGTAAGAGATCAGATCATATTGGAATCCCCCGCTAAAATCCAGGGCATATCAAGATATCTCTCTTTCAGCTTCTCAAGGGAGGTGAGAAGCTTATGTTTTTCTTCTAGATTTGAGGGCTGACGACATTAGTGATTATGTACATCTCCTCATGACTCAAAGGTTTAATCACCAATGATAGGTAGTTCCTAGAAGCTTCCGCATCTAGGATTCCAAGTTTTTGAGGATCCTATAGTGTAATAATCCCCCCCACCGAGTTATCCACTTTAACCTCTAGATACTCATACTTGATTAACCATTTGTTGTGTATCTCTCTAATCATGTCCATAGAACATTTTGTTTCCTGAATAAAAACTATATCTGATTTTTCTTCTTTTATTCTACTGCTAAGAGTTCATTGTTTCCTTTTACTTCCTAGACCCCTAATGTTCCAGGTTCTAAGCTTCATTAAGAAAGGTTTGTAAATGGGTAACTGGTAAGATCCCTCATCTTACATGAGTTAATCATAAGTTTCCCACATTCGGTCAGCAACTCATTCTATTTTTTTCTTCCTCTTTTGCTACCTGGGTTCCTAGAAGAATGCATCGGTGTATCCTCCATTATTTTCACTCCCTTTTCTCCTGGCTATCATGGTTTATTTTGACTCTAGAACACTTCATTTGTGATCTCCATAGGAAGAGTTGTTGAACCTTGTCAAACTCCTCTTTTGGTAGAAAGTCTACCCCTTTGGTGATTCCCTACCCTAGAAACTTTTTGAGGTCTAAATTCTCCCTCTCTAGAATTTCCTACAGTTCATGGTCTTTCGTTCCAGCCTCACTTGGGGTCATCTCGTGGTCCCCACTGTGCTCCATAATGCTCAGCATATCATCCTTTTGTTTGTTTCTTTCTAGTATATCTTCCATATTAGCATCCCTTTCCTTCAAAGTGGGAATATTCTCTGTTTCCTGGTTTGTCCCGTTGTTTTCGACTTCTTCTTCTAATATCTTGAAACTATTGTGGCTCGGTTGTCCATCTTCATTAATTTTCTTTTGGTACCGCTTGCCTCCTTTCCCTTTAAACCCAACCTTAGTAAAAGCTTCAGGATCCTTGCCTGTAGTGGCTTTCATGTTGCTCTCCAGCTTGTTCAATGGGCAGTCCCTGTATAGGTGCCCATGTTCATGGTACTTACGGCACCCAAATGTGACATGTTCATAGTCCACTGCCTACACCCATTCCTCGTCATACACTTCTAAAATGATTGAATCCAGAAGTGCCCCAGATAAGTCCATTTCCACACACATCCGGGTGACGACAGTGTATTTTCCTTTTAGAGTAGCATTTGAGATCTTTATAAAATGCCCTAACTTGTTGCCGAAAGACTTTAGAGACTCTGGTAGCCAATAATCTAAAGGAAGGGAGTAGAGTCTTATCCATATCGGCACCGATGTGAAATTTTCTCATTCTGGGACAAAGTTCATAACCCATGGTCTCATATAAAGGCCTGCAGAAGTGTAAAAATAGGGTCCTCCCTCAAACACTTTGTCCTTGTCCTCTAAGTTTGTGAACACCACTATGAAGAAGCCCTTGGACCTAAGGTGAAGGTCAATTTTCCCCTTTGGTTTCTAGTGGTTCCTTATCCATGCTTGCAAAGCCTTCTCCATTGGCCAGATCCCCATAAATTTACAGATAACAACATATTTCTTCATGTGTTCTTTATGCACCTACAACGCTGGGTCACTTAAAATGACTCAAGGAGTAATAGTCGATTTGGGTTTACAGACCCCTGATGTACTCATAGTAGCAACTTTCTGACTGCTAACCTCTGTCCTCTTCTCGTTACTAGCTTCCTCATGATTCTCTTCCTATCCTTGAGGTCTGATGGTTTCTTATTTCTATGTATTCGTAGCCTCTATTATCACCTTTGTTGGTTTCTTGAAGCATTGCGATCCAACTCCCATGCTTCTGCCCATAACCACTTGACTAAAGGAGGGAGCAAAAATCCCTCCTCCATGCCTCGCCATGGTGACCAACGTTAAAACCCTAAAGCAAAACCTAGTTTAGATTGCAGAGCCCCGATCCCTTCTTTTCCCCTGAACCTCTTGCAGACCAAAATACTCACTAAATCGGGGCCAAATTATTTTTTTTTCTCAGTAAAAACTAAATCTATTAACAGAACGTATGGTACAATGCGAGGTTACAAACAAGAGAAGCAAGAACAAAGGCAGCCGGAAAGGATTGGTAGTCCACCTCGGCTCCTAAGAGAGAAAGAGTAGAGATCAGTGCTGAGCAAGAAGAAACAAGATGAACAAAAGAGCAGGATCTGAACCGAGGATTCTACCCAACATGTGCAGAATCCACTATTCTACATTTTTTCCCTTTCTTTTTACCAACTTTGACCCACTCAGGAGGACTTTGCTGAGCTGGCATGATTTGCAAACTGAGATGAGCCAACGGAGAGGTCTCCTTGTCTGAGTCTGAGGTGGAGGATTCATGGTTCCTTTTCTGTGAGGCTGGTATGCTGGAAGAATCCACTGGACCTGCCCGGGACGGATCTGGTTCCAACGCTGCTGCCACAACTTCCTTATTCTCTTCCTCTTCATCTGAGCTGAAGTCAAAATCGTCCATGGGAGGAGGATCATGAGGCTTCCAGCTTTTGGATTTCTTCTTAGATTGGCTTTCTTCTTTTGGGCTGGCATCGTGGGACAAGAGCTTTGAAGGTGACCTGTATGATGGCAGTTGCGGCAACGAAAGGCTGTATTCTCGTAGTCCAAGGTTTGGGTCCAATGAAAATCTCCAATTTTGAGATTGATCTAGTCCAGGAGTCCTTTGCTTATGTCTATTTCTACACAAATCCTGGCAAAAGTGTATAAGCCCTTTCCCCTCTAGAGATGTCTGTGTCTAAAAGGCGACCTAGAGAGTTGCCAATCCCTTGGAATACCGCAAAGTGCCATAGATTCGCTGGGAGGTTTGGAAGTCTGACCCAGATGGGGAGTTTGGTGATAACTGTTGTAGAGGGATCGAAATCTGGGAACCAAGGAGTGAGGAATAAGCCAACTGCTTCCCAGAACCATGGGCCACCAGTTAAGGCTTTTTGATAGTCCTCATCGAAGGCAAATGCTACGGTGAAAACTCCCTTTGAGCATAGCAGAACCTTGCAGTTGTTGGTCCAGTTAGAGTGGATCCATTGGTAGAGGTCTACTATGCGTGGCCATAGCCCATTAAACCTGCAGATAATGCCATGTTCCGCAAAATGCTGGGTTTGCTCATCCAGCAAAGGATGCATTATTTCTATGGAGGGGGTTTCCTCCAGTTTATCCACCAGAAAAGGCTTGGGAGCTTGAGCAGGTGGAGTTGTTCTCTTAGGCAGCTTCGTATGGACAGCGTCCTTGTAAGAAAATTCCTCAGCTGAGGATGATTGTCCTGCAGCGCCCCCTCTTAGACGAAGGGTAAGAGCAATGGAGGCATTTCTCTGAATGCTGTAAAAAGACAAGGGGTAAAGATCCTCGATTTGTTTACCTTCATGGAGAAGTTGTTGTTCTGCAGAGGGAATCCCCAGCTTGATTTCCAGAGCCTGCTTGAGCTCTTGCACTTGATCCGACGCTCTCACCCATTGTAGAAGGGTTTTTCCAGATATAAGCTTGATCAGGATCTGGAATGAGGCAGAGAGACTAGAATTTTGCTTGCCTTTGCAGATCTGAGACAACAAGCGGCTGGAGCTTTACATTGTCTTCTTTTCCTACGTTTGCCGCAGGGGATAGAGACGAGAGGAGGCGGGAGTCCTAGGGACGCCAGATCTGACTTTGCGATCTGCCCACAAGAGCGTTCAGACGCAGTTTGGGGGGAATAAAGAAGAAGAAAACAAAAGAGAGCAGCCTTCCAGGGTGAAGAAATTATTTCCAAGAGCTGCCGCTTGGAGAAAACTGAATGTATGTTCTGCAGGTTCGCGCTTGACGAGGGCGTCTCCAATCCGATGGGGGTAGTTGTGGCCGAATGCAACGGCAGATGGCTGAGAGCCGGCGTCCGCAAAGTCCTGAGCGGAGAGGCGCGGGGGGCGGGGAGATATCGAAAGAACCTTGAAGACAGTCAGAGCCGCGGAGAGGTTGTAGATTTGTAATTTTTGCCTGAAACTTGCTACGCCATCATCAATGGGGCCGTGCCGTGTCCAAACGGCGGCCGGAGGGGAGGAGGGAGCGTTTGAACATCTAGGGTTCATTTTCGTTCCGCCGTAGAGCTCCTCAATGCGATTCTCGGAACGCTTTCATCGGGGCCAAATTATTATTAATACCATGCAAAAAAATATTATTAATCCTATATTATTAAATTATATTATTATATCTATTAAATCTAATACTCATAAAAATTATAATATTAATATTATAAAATATAATAACTTTGAATAAAACAATTATAAATTTGTTATATTATAATATAAATTAAAATATCATGATATATATTAACCGTAGATATATATGGGAGGGAAGCACAAATATAACAAGTGATAGAGGTGGACAGATAGGGAGAGTCACAAGGGAGAGATGGAGATAAACTGAAGGTGAAGGGAGAGGAGGAATGAGGAGAGAGAGATGGAGGGGATTGAGAGAGGTAGAGAAGGGTAAGAGAGGGATAGGGAGACATAAATATGGAGCAGAAAGAGAGAGAAGGAGAGAGGGAGGAAGATAGTGGGAGGATTGGAGGGCAGAGAAATAGAGAGAGAGATTAGGGAAAATAGAGGGAGGTAGGAGAGAAAGTGAGAGAGGACAAGAGAGGGAGGGATATAAAGATGCCATTGGTGGGGGGGAGAGGGAGGGAAGAAGAAGGACATGTAGTGTGAGAAGTGGAGAGAGAGATGGAGTGATAAGAGAGAGATGTAGAGAGTGTGTATATGTTTATGGGTGAGATAAAGAGACGAAGAAGGAGAGATGGAGAGAAGGGGGAGAGTACGAGAGAGAATGAGAGAGGGAGGGATATAGTAACATAGTTGGAGAGAGAGATAGAGGGGGGAGAGAGAGAGAGGGAAAAGAGAGAGAGAGCGATGGGGGAAGAGAGAGGGAGGTAAGAGAGAAAGGGAGAGAGAGGAAGGATGATATAGAGGACTTGAGATAGATGACGCGAATTATGGGGGAAGAGAGGGAATTGGAGATAGAGAGTGAGAGAGAGAGAGAGTGACGGGGAATAGAGAGGGAGGTAGGAGAGAAAGGGATAGAGAAGAAGGATGAGAGGGAGGAGGAGGGAGGGATAGCGAGAGGATGAATGGGAGGGACAAAGATATGGAGTTGGAGGGAGAGAGAGGGAGGGAATAATAAAGACATATAGAGTGAGAAGCGGTGAGAGACGGGGGGTGACAAGTGAGATATGGAGAGAGAATATGTATGTTTGGGGATGAGATAATGAGACAAATAAGGAGAGATGGAGAGAAGGAGAGAGGGAGTGTTATAATAATAGAGTTGGAGAGAGAGAGAGAGAAAGAGAGGATGTGAGAAAGTGGATAGAGGGTGGGAAAGAGAGATGAAGTTGGAGGGGGAGAGAGAGGAATGCAAGAAGAAAACCATAGAGAGAGAAAGGTGGATAGAAAGAGAGGGAGTGATAAGGAATATGAATAAATGGGGGTGATAAGCGAGAATAAATGGAGAGAGAGAGAGAGAGAGAGAGAGAGAGAGAGGAGGATGAAGGGATAGATAGATAGATTGGAGAAAGAGAGTGCATGTTTTGGGGGTGATATAGAGAGATAGATGGAGATAGAGATATTTATGCAAGGTGAAGAGAGGGTATAATAAAGAGAGGGAGAGTGGGAGGGAGGGATATAGATATTGATAGATATGGAGTGAAAGATTTTTTGTGTTTGGGGGGTGAGATAGAGATACAAAGGAGAGATGGAGGGATATATAAATATAGATGAAGGGGGGAGAGAGGAAAGAATATTTCTTGCACCATATACATTAATTTAAGCGTAGATGGCGATTTCTAATCCTATTTGATTGCTTTCACTAAATGCATTGATTTTAGTGTAGATGTTGATTTGCAATGATATTTGATTGCTTGCACTAAATGAATTGATTTCAATGTAGATTATTTCTAATCCTATTTGATTTCTTTCACCAAATGTATTGATTATAGTGTACATGGTTATTTCTAATCCTATTTGATTGCTTGCACTAGATGCATTGATTTTGATGTAGATGTTTATTTCTAATTATATTTGATTGCTTGCACTAGATGCATTGATTTCAATGTAGATGATTTCTAATCCTATTTGATTGCTTGCACTAAATCCTTTTATTTCAATGTAGATGGTCATTTCTAATCATATTTGATTGCTTGCACTAAATCCATTAATTTTAGTGTAGAGGTTGGTTTTTAATCCTACTTTCTTACTTCCACTAGATAAAACGATTTGAGTGTAGATGTCGATTTCTAATGCTATTTGATTGTTTGCATTGGATGAATTAATTTCATTGTAGAAGTTGTTTTCTAATCTTATTTGTTTGCTTGCATTAGATGCATTGATTTCATTATAGATGTTGGTGTTTTATTTCATGTAAGTGGATCCATGATGGTCCATTAATTTTAAAGTGATTGGATTAACAATGTGCATTGGTTTCAGTGTAAGAAAAAAAAATTATTGCCAATGTACAATAATTTCTTTGTTATAGTAATTCATTTTAATAATATTGGAGAGCAAGAGAGACAAGATATGCTGTTTACTACAACAAATCGAGGTAAATACTTAAATAGTTTACGATTTCAACTGTTTTTTTCATATAATCGATATGAAAAGTGAATAGTAACAAGGCTAAAAATAAGAATAGTAGAAGAAAATAGCTTGAGATTGATCACAATGAAGATTATGTTTAATTGACAACAAATCTTAGTATTCAAATTTTCTATCATTCAACATTATTACATTGTCATTTTACATTCAATTTTTTTTTCAACATTTTTCATCATTAAAGTTATTAACAATATTTATCATCTCAACAAACTGAGGTAACTATGCAAATTTAAAATTAAATGACTAGATTATTCTTGGTATATTTAGCATATTTAAAATGATTATATTAATATTAGATGTATTTACATATTATTGATAAAATTAATCATATCTTCAATAGATTCTCCTTGGCCACATACGTCTAAAACCAACCTAGATCCATCTTAATTCCATATCTATCAAGCATCGAGAGGGATCAAACCTCTCGAGGTGCAAACCTTTCCTCAAGTTTCCACTAAAAAAAAGGTTCGCGCCTCTCGGCAAAGATCCATAGTTAAGATGGATCTAGTTAGATTGTTATCTTATGTTGATGTTATGTTTTGACTCGGACAAATTAAGATAACAATAAAAATAAAAGTAACATACAATAAAATAAAATAAATTAATAATTATAATTATTAATTAAATATGTTGACAAATAAATTAAAATCCGGAAATATAACTGCAATCACCCTAGATTAATTTAATTTTGGATCTACCAAGTGTCTAGATCAGTGATTAAATTTTTTTAAATGCAAATTTCTTTTGGAGTAAAAAGAGATTTGATCTCTTGGGGTTTGGTAAATCCAGAGTGATTATAGTACATTTTCACATATAAAATATGAAATATATAAATATATATGGATGGTTAGAAGTTTAGTGTTATCTCCGCCACTATGGTCCATCTTTGGTGTCTTTGCAAGGGTGATGACATCGCACTTGGGTGTTATTTTTTATGGAGGTTTGTTGCACTCTCTTCTCGATAACTTCCAACGTATGAAAGATGACGTGTTCATAAATTTAGTGTTAATCATGTTATCGTGGGAAGTTTAGTATTATATCCACAACTATAGTCCACTCCTTGTGCCTTTGGATGAGCGGTGAAAAGGATTTGGAGGTTAGTTTTATGAATGAATCCTTTATTTAACGTATGAAATTGACATGGTCAATTTTTCTATGTCGAATGTCTGCCATTTAAGCCTTGAACGAATACTTTTGAACAAAGCACAATACATTTAAGTTTTGCAATAATCCCATAGATAATAGAGCTAGTGTTATTGTTTTAAGATATTCATTATAAACAGTTGAGATTAGGTTATCGGATTTTCGATGTGATTTAGTAATGATTTTTTTATTATTTAATTTAGTAAAAGTATTTTTTAATTATTTACTATTTATTATTCAAAGCATTGGGTTATTTTATAAATTTTTAATATTTAGATGAAAACATTTTTTTTTTCAAATTAAATTTTAATGGGAAGAATATATAATAAGAAAATCACATCAAAGATTTAATTTTCTTCTATTTATATAGAAATATTAGTGGCATTGTTTATGTAAGGCATTACTTAATTTGGGTATATTCAATTAAAAATTTCAAAAATCTCAACAAGGAGGAAGAGATATTCAACCTTTATCAGTGAGCCAAAAGTATGATAAAGTGATAGAATCCACAAGACCAATTACTTAATTTGGGTGCACTTAATTAAAAATCTCAACAAGGAGGAACATATATTCAACTCTTATCATTGAGCCAAAACTCTGATGAAGTAATAGAATCCGTAACACCAATTTAACAGATTTGTGGAGAGGCCATTAACATTAATAATTCATCCATAAGACTATACTATGCAAAAGAACTCTAAGCCCACTAGTCATAGGGATGCAACATTTTAACAAGTAAAGTTTTTCAATAAAACTGGGATTTTTACATAGCATAATTCTTCAAATATCTCATATACCAAACATCATTTATGCACCTATAGAAGGTTGTTGGATATAATGTCTAAAATTTTAGAAAATATCAACAATCAAAGGAAACAAAGGTAAATGAACTTATTCATGTCAACAACATACAAATTATGTTTATCCTCTATTCGTAAGAGAAGTTTCAACACTAGAAAAAAGAAAAAACAAAAAACAAAAAAACAAAACAAAAAAAACAAAAAAACTTCCCTAGCCCGTCTCATCACTTACAAATGGTACTTAGAAGTAATGAATAAGTTTAAGGTGAAAATATGAATAAAATAAAATGAAACAGATTATATGAAATTCACCCGACCCCAACCTCTTTAGATTATAAATTTAAACCATGTATATCATTATACTTATTGCTCAAAAATATATCAAAAAATTAAATTATAAATTGTAATTAACTTTATAACTGCATTTCATAAACCATATATATAATTATACTTATTGCCAAAAAAATATACCAAATATTATTTTGGGATAGTTCATTTATATTGAGTTAAATTCGTGTTTAAAATTGATGTTCATGGTGATATTCATATTAAATATCTTATAATGCTTTGTACATCTCACAAATTTATTATAAATCTAAAAAAAAGTTATCTCTACAATCTCATTAACAACATAATACTTATACAAAACTAATAAATTACATATTAACCATCATAAATCATTTCATAAAACTCATTTTCTTAATGAAAATAAAAAAATTATAACGGACTGAAGAAAAAACTTATAAGATATCTGTCGAAGCTTTTTGAAAAATACTAGCATATAATTAATGACATATCTCTATGATCGACTAGAAAATGTACTAAGAAAGGAAGTTAAAATTCTAAGGAAGTTAAAATGTAGGCGTTAACTTAAATTTTTTCCATCTCACGATGTCCCACCTACTATGCGTACGAGTAGTGTTGCACACCAAAATCCCTTAGACATCCCATCTCAGAATTACCAATCATATCTATCGAATTTATATCGACTTAGTGACTTTTCTTAGAAACCAAGGGAAATGTAATTTTGAATAAAGGCGTTTAAAAAGCCATTATTTTTCAAAATGCCCATTATTTGGTGGTCTCATTTCTTTGAAGATTTATATAAACACTAATGGTGAGAGAGATTAATGAATTTACATCGACTTAGTGACTTTTTTTAGAAACCAAAGGAAATTTAATTAATTTTGAACCAAAGGTGTTGCGAGCATTAGGTCCTTACCCAGTCAGTAATTGCACCTATACTTGCTTTAGTAGCGTTGTTGCAAATTACACGAGGTGCAAAATATTCCGTGTAAATAAGATCTTTCAGAAAATTAGAAGAGGTGAAAAAGATTATGTGTAAATTAGATCTTTGAGGTTGAGTAAGCTATTGATTACAAACAAAGCGTACTATACTAGTATGATTAGAATAGTTTGTGTATTCAATTAGTGTTATCAAGCTGGTTAGTCTTATATCCTACGTAAAAGCTTTATCTGTTTAATTACATAACCAGTGTGAATCAATTTTTTTAGTTATGGTAAGTGAATCTAATCAAGTTACATGGTGTTGCTTTCGTACTATTTATCATTCTTAAACTATAATCAGTAGTTACATATCTTCTTTGTTGTTTATAACGAAGTTGGGACTGTCTAGAAATGCTCAAATGAAGTGAATGATAAAAGAATAATTGAAGTTGAAATGGGTTGTTATAGAAATCAAAACCTTGATAGCTATTAATACCCATCCAGAAAACAATTTTTTGACAAAGGGTTTACAAGAAAAAGTTAAAGAGTCCCACTCTAGCTCTGTGGAATATTGAAGATTCTTCTGAAACCCCATGGTTAAATCCAGTTTGTTTTCCAGCTAGGTGGCCCATCCAGAAAACAACTATTTGACAAATGGTTTAGAAGAAAAGGTTAAATAATCTCATCCAACTATTGAAGATATCACAACGTCCAATACGACTATGAGAAGAAATATGTATATAAATATAATAATAAAATGGAAAGCTAGGTGGCCCATCTAGAAAACAACTATTTTCAATAAGGGTTTAAAAGAAAGAGTTAAATAATCTCATCCAACTTGTGAAGAATATTACAACGTCCAATACGGCTATGAGAAGAAATATGTATATAAAGATAATAATAAAATGGAAAGCTAGGTGGCCCATCGAGAAAACAACTATTTGACTAAGGGTTTACAAGAAAATTTTAAATAATCTCATCCAACTCTTGAAGAATATCACAACCTCCAATATGGCTATGAGAATAAATATGTATAAAGATAATAATAAAATGGAAAGGAATTGATGAGAAACTATTATTTCTAGAAATAAAATAAGTTGTGCACGACTGGAGAGAAATAAAGAAAAATGTGCTTTTGTGGTTTCCAGTGTAACTTTGTTTAGGAAAACATTGTTGATCTGTGAGCCAACCTCGTGCAAATAGAAGATTACCAGTGAAAGAAACAAGACTGCTTATGCAGTAGTAATCTCCATCCATTGAACAAGATAAAGGTGATGCCTAAGTAAATTTGGCACTAAAAATTACATCACAAATGCATACACATAAAAAGTTTACAATGACGTTGAGAGACTAGGCACAACAATATGGTTGAATGCTTATTTAATCTTCTATAGTACATCATAGCAATAAAGAGTGGAAATCAAACATCAACACTGATAGATAAGTTATATAGATAAGTTATATAGTACATCATAGCAATAAAGAGTGGAAATAAAACATCAATGCTGATAGATAAGTTATATAGTAGAGACCCCAATGGAAAATTAGAATTTAAATTATTAAAATTCCCCCACCATTGTTCAAAAGGGTGGGGTGTGTCATCATGGCATTCAAGTTTCCAAAAATATACATTGATTGTCAATGGGGGCTTGTTTGTCAGGTAAAGAGAGGGTGATGAGTAGGGTTTAATGGGTGGGGTGTGCAATGGCATGCAAGTTCCAAAGGCATTATATCTATTGCAATTGGGGACTTATCTAGATGGTAAAGCGAGGGTTATGATATTCCCTCACCGGAGCTCAACTCCCCTTAGTACATGTTAGCCCCTCGTAGGCCATCTGGTTGTACAAGAAATATATGTATTTTTGCATTTACAAGATGTGGCTGCGGTGCCCTGTAAAGCAAGAAAAATTTCATTTTTATTTGCATTTATAAGATGTGCCTCTAGTGCTCTGTAAAGGAGGACAATTTTCATTATTATTTGCATTTACAAAATGTGCTTCTACTTTTCTGTAAAGGAGGAAAATTTCCATGTTATAGGAAGTTGGAAATGCAACACACATGTATGATTTCAAGCAATAAATAAATAGAAAGCCCAAAAAAATATCGATACATTATCTACAATATATTAATAGTTTATTTTACAGATTAGGGGCTAAAACTTGGAAATAAATATACTAACCAGTAGCAGATGAGCCATTTGGCAAGAAATATACTAATCAGTAGCAGATGAGCCGTTTGGAAAGAGATATACAAACTAGTAGAAGATGAGCCATTTGAAAGTTGGAGATAACAGCATCTAATATTTGGGTCTTGGGACTCTCTGCACCAATAGTCAAAGAAGCCCCTCTGGAATCTACGGTCTCTGAAGGATCAGGAAGCCCATAGCAAGCTATGTTGAACAAAGAAGGGAACCATCTCATTGAGATTAAGAGAAGTTTTCGGGATCCATGAAACCATATGAAAGGGTGGCTTGCCTCAAATACTCACACAAAAATTCTCATATTAAAAATAAATAAATGGACGTGTATTACATGCATTCCCATACTCGAAAAGGTGTAAATATAAATACAAATATATGGAAAGTATTAATTTTTATTACTTTAATTTTCATGGTAGTGGGTGGAATCAAAGATGTCCTTAGTTGGAACGTGGGTGGAATCAAAGATCTCCTTAGTTGGAAAGAGATCCATGTTGTTTGTTGCATGCATTCCACATGTTGTCACCTGGTAGATGTAATATTTTTTAGTTTTTCAACTATAGACTGGTCCAAAATGGATTCAATTTTTCCTCGAGATAAAAATCTTAAAATTCAGTTGAAAGTTTAATCAAATGAATTTCTCGTCGATACAATTCCAATGGTGCAAATGGCGCGTAAATCCGAGTTCAGATGAAGAAGTTAAAGCCAGTCAAAGTTTTAAGGCAAACTAGGTCAACACAGGGTGATGTTAGTAGGACACATGTCATCCCAGGAATTCGCCATATGTTCAGGGTGATGTCATCAAGGTTGGTGATGTGTCATGATCTGATTGGTTGATACAAGCCAATCCGGTGCTGACACGTGGCAACTCGGATTCTCCCAATGTTGGCTTGAAATCCCAAAATTTTGCGAGTTAGGGAGGATCGAACCCTTGACCTCCCAAAAAGGCTGAGATCTCATCAAAATAGCACACTGATCAGGCTATGTTAGGTCTTGATATCATAGGGGATATGGTTATATTTAATCTTTTGGGATGTAGCCACCGGAAAAGGGCCGAACGGTCAGGGTAAACCCCACGACCGCCGGTCACCTTACCAAAATATATGTATTGAAATATACGTGCTAAACCATAGTCACGAACCATATCAAATATCATATATATATATATATATATCGTATCTATGCCATGTAAAATGCTAGAGTGTCGGGCGAGGGTTTTGACCCACCAACCTCCCCTTATATATACGACTTCACACCAAGTCTATGGCCAATACGCCAAACCAACGGACTTGTTAACAAGCCGTTGCGAACCTTTTCTAAGGTTTAGTTGCAAGTGCAATCCACCAAAAGGAGTGCACAGTTTCCAAGTTGGTTTTTAATCGACAAAGGTGGTTTTTCACAACAAAAAGGTGGTTTTTACAAGAACAGAGGCGGTTTTGCTCATTCGAGGGGGTTTTGAGGTCATAGTGGCCAAATATGGGCAAGTTTATACTCAGTTGACTTGAAATTTGGAGCGAAACGCAGTGATGAGGTCCATTTTCTTATTTGAGACTCTATTTTCGAGCTCATACCTGTAACAACATTTTGAAGGAAAAATAAAGAGGTCAGCACTAGAAGTGAAAGGACCAGGAGATGTAGCCAAAATGTCTGGTGAACTCCTTTATTAAATTTGGTTGTGTTGATGTGTTTAAATGTGTTTTTGATATTCTTATGTGTTTATGCTATTCGCAATATTTTCGATCTGTTGCACTAGGTAACATAAGTGAATTCACATATAGTCTATAATACCTTTTTCATTAACGGATCAAGTGGTATTAGAGCAGCAACGATTTTAAGGTTTGACAATTTTGTGTGAGTATTTGAATACTTACTAGGTTAAGGCTCGAACGAGGTGAAGGTGAACTTGTTGAGATGATTCCAGAGATTGGAAGGGTGGAAGAGATGTATCGTGAGTTTCAGAAGAACAAAGATGAAGGCACTTCATCACCTAAACCAGACAAAGGATCAGAGGAACCTTTTCCATTTATTCATCTAGATAAAGAAGATAAAGGAAAGGTAGAAAAGCCTCCTCCATCTCCTCCATCATCACCATCATCGTCACCATCCTCTTCTCCTCATAAATCTAGTTTTTCTAAGAGGAAGAAAAACAAATCCTCTTTGATCAAATTAGATGTAAAATTTGATTTGCCAATTTATGATGGAGAACTTAATTATGAAAATATTGATAATTGGATAAGGCAAATTGATGTATATTGCAGGTTGCAAAAAGTTGATTTAGAAGGAAAGAAGATGCAGCTTGCTAGCCTTCGACTTGGAGGAACCATACTTGTATGGTGGGAAGGCAAGACACAAGCAGATCTTCAAAAGCATGGTAAAATCATTTCAACTTGGAATGAATTTGTTTCTGCCATTAAAAAGAAATTTTATCCTTTGGCTTATATGCAACAAGCAATGATGAGTTGGCAAACACTATGTCAATTAAAAGGTCAAAGTGTTCAAAGTTATACTCAGGAATTTCGTAAGAGAGCCTTAACATTAGTGATATCACTGGACTCACTAGAAACATTGGTGAAATACATAGGTGGTCTCGCATACTCTACTTATGTTTAATCCAACTAGCTTAGATGATGTATCAGTTTAAGCAACTCATCTAGAAGCTAGAGGCAAAAATGTAACCCAAGATGTTGGGAAGTCATCCAAACCTATTGAAAGCAAGAAGAAATGCAAGAAGAAACTTAAGTGGAAGGAGAAGAAAAGCAACACTATGAAGAAGGATAAACCTTCATGTACTCATTGTAAGAAAGAAGGACATGATGATGCACACTACTGGTCTTTGCATCTAGAATTGAAACGTAAGAAGTTTGGGAGTAAAGAGCGAAAGAATGATGCTGCTATTCAAAAGGACATGGGATCAGATTCAAGTGATTAGACAAAGGTTGTAGCTACAGGTATAAAAAGTAAAGATTATATAGCATCTACAAGTACTTCTTCGCATTCTGTTGATCATGATAATGATGAGATGAAAAGAAATGAACTATTTCACATAAGAGTCATTCCCAACCATACTAAAATTGATACTTTATTTGATAGTGGGTCACAAGTTAATCTGATTTCTGAAGAAATTGTAAAGAAGTTGGGTCTAGAAATAAAACCTCATAAAAAGCCATATCCATTAGGTTGGGTGTGTGATAAAACTAAGCTACAAGTTATGAAACAATGTAAACTTAATTTTACTCTTGGGTCAAAGTTTGTAGATGAGGTTGAGTTAGACATAGTCCCATTGGACATATGTGGAATTGTATTAGGAATTCCATACTTGTATGATAGAAATTCTATCTTCTATCGAATTGAAAATAAGTATCAACTCACTAAGGATAGAATTGAATATATTGTAAGGGCTCATAAACTCAAAGATTACTTCTCTCTCATAAATTCTGAACAAATGAAAAGAATTGTAAATGCAAGTAAACAATTTTTTTTGATGATTGTAAAAGCAAAGGATATTGATAAAACCAATGCTTTCCAAGGTTGTAATCCTAAACAGAAAGCAAATCTAGTTAAAGTTGTTTCCGATTATGATATTCTCTTTCAAGAGCCTAAAGGGCTTCGACCCAAGCGAGAGATATAACATGAGATTTATTTACAGTCAAATCCTCCACTACCTAACGTTGGAATGTACAGGTTATCAGCTCTCGAGAATGCAGAGATAAAGAAGCAGGTACAAGAGTTGCTCGATCAAGGTTTTATTCGATGAAGAACATCACCATGCAGATCACCTATTATGTTAGTGTGAAATAAAGACGGTTTGTCGAGAATGTGCATTGATTTTAGAGAATTAAAGAAAATCACAATAAAGAATCGTTATCCTCTTTCTCGTATTGATGAATTGTTAGATCAATTAAAAGATGTAGTTTACTTCTCGAAATTGGACTTGCGAAGCGGCTACCATCAGATCAGAGTTGCAGAACAGGATCTATGGAAGATTGCTTTCAAAATGAAGCAAGGACTCTATGAATTGATGGTTATGCCTTCTGTCTTAACTAATGCTCTAACTATATTCATGTGAGTCATGAATGATGTATTTAGACCATTCATTTATGATTTTGTAATAGTCTATTTAGATTATATTCTTGTTTTCAGTAGAACATGGGATTAACATGTTAAGCATGTAAAGCAGATTTTAGATGTTTTGAAAAGAGAAAATATCTATGTAAAATTGTCAAAATGTGAATTTGGCAGAACATATTTAGATTATTTGGGTTATATTGTAGGGGGTGGTGAATTGAAGATAGAGCCCTCTAAGGTCGAAGTTGTTGTAAATTGGCCTAAGCCCAATACTACTACAGAAATTAGAAGTTTCTTAGGGCAGCGCAATATTGGAGAAAGTTTATTGCTAACTTTTCTTTGATTGCAACTCCTTTACATGCTTTGACAAGTGTGAAACAGGTGTTTTAGTGGGAAGGCAAACAGTAGAAAGCCTTCAACGCATTGAAAGAAAGTATCAGTACAGTGTGAGTACTAGCATTGCCATATCTTCAGCATCAATTTGCGATTAAGACAGATGCAAGTGAATATGCCATGGGGGCAGTGTTGATGCAGCGTGGAAAGCCTATATGCTTTCACTCTAAGACATTCACATCAGCAGTAGTTAATTATCCTACATATGATAAGGAATTATATGCTTTATTTTAGAGTGTTAAAAAGTGGAAACATCACATAATGGGTAAAGAAGCAATCAAACACATAGATCATCAACCACTTCAATATTTACACTCACAAACTAAATTGCAACAATCATGATATTACAAGTGGATGGGTTTTATATAATAATTTCATCTTGTTATCAAATATAAGAAGGGAATACATAATAAGGTTGCAGACATGTTATTAAGACCAATTATAAATGCATCCACAATACTTAATCATAATTCAATAATTCATGAAAGTTACATTGAACATTATGCTCAAGACACAGATTTTAAGGATGTATATGCAACTTTAAGTCATGGAAAGCTGGTAGAATAATTGGATTATTACATAAAGGACAAACTATTATATCCTTTGGGAAAGTTATGCATTCCACAAACTGAAAGAGCTAATATAATTCGAGAAGCACATACTTCTCTCATATCAGGTCATTTTGGTGTAAGTAAAGCAGTTGCACAATTACAAAGATTCTGCTATTGGCCACGAATGAATGAGACGATTTCTAGATATATTAATGGATGTACTCTATGTGCTACAAGCAAGCCAAGTAATAGGAAATTAGGCTTGTATACTCCATTGCCAATTCCTTCTCGTCCTTGGGAAAGTGTTTCCCTGGATTTTGTTGGGGGGTTGCCAAAGTCTAGAAAGGATCATGATTATTTGTATGTAGTTGTGGATAGGTTCAGTAAGATGTGTATTTTGACACCATGTAATAAACAGGTCACAACTGAACAAACTGCAAAGATGTTCTTTCAAAATGTATGGGTTCATTTTGGGTTACCCACTTCTATTGTATTCGATCCAAATTCTCGATTTGTTGGGAGATTTTTGTCAAGTATATGGGAGTTAATGGACACAAAGTTAAAGAAGAGCACGACATTTCATCTACAAAAGGATGGTCAGACAAAAGTGTTCAACAAGACAATGATACAATTTCTTCGAGGATATTGCAACAAGCATTCCAAACTTTGGGATGAGCAATTTTGTTATGTGCAACACGCTTACAACCATGCAAAACATTCTTCTACTCAAAGAGCTCCTTTTGAGACTCGTTTTGGTTTTATACCAAAGTCTCCCTTGGATTTTTTCTTTGGTAGAGACATAGTAGTTGATGGACATAATGATATGGACAAAGCGACCAAGTTCATTGAACAAATCTAGGAAATTCACCAGGAAGTACAGGAACAGCTGGAAAGAAGTCAAGCAAAGTATAAGGTGCGACATGACAAGCATTGAGTTGATAATATTTTCAAGTTGGTTATCAATTCTGGTTTTACATCAGCAAAGAAAGACTGTAAGGGGAAGGTAAAAAGTTAAAACCAATTAGATATGGTCCTTTCAAAATACTTGATAAAATTGTTGAAAATACTTTCCACCGAGATCTACCAGCTTATATGCAGATCTATTCAGTCGTAAATGTTGAAAACTTACGATTTTACGAGCCTTCATTGATTGAAGATCCTGAAGAGCAAGGTCAACTACCTTCCATTGAAGATCTTCTGCCCGAGTATCTCAATGAGCTACAAGAGGACATAGTTCTTGACATGAGGATAAGGACATCGCGATGAGGAAATGTTGAGTATCTTCGAGTTGGACTCAAAGGTACAAATCCAAGTAAAGCATGATGTATAGAGATTGGAAAAGTGAAGGAAGTTTATCCTCACTTACTTGACAACTAAAACTGACTTTTGGTGGTCCAAAAGCTTCCAGTCGGGAGGAGTGATCCAAAATGGATTCAATTTTGCCTCCAAATCAAAGTCTTCAAATTTAGTTGAACATTGAATCAAATCGAAGTTCTCGTCGATACGATTCCAATGGTGTGAATCGCACATAAATCCGACTCCGGATGAAGAAGTTAAAGCTAGTCAATGTTTCAAGGCAAACTAGGGAAAAATGAGGAAAGCTAAAAGTCAAACATTCAAAGTCAAAAGTCAATGGTCAACACAAGGTGATGTCAATAGGACACATGTCATCCCGGGAGTGTGCCTTATGTCTAGGGTGATGTCATCAAGGTTGGTGATGTACCGTGATCTGATTGGTTGATACGGGCCAATCTCGTGTTGACACGTGGCAGCTTGGATTTGCCCAATGTTGGCATGAAATCCCTAAATTTTGGGGATCAAGGAGGATTGAACTCCTGACCTCCTAGAAAAGTTGAGATCTCGGCGAAACCGCACACCGATCAGGCAATGTTAGGTCTTTGATATCGGAATGGATATGATTATATTTAATGTTTCAGCGTGTGGCCACCAGAAAAGGGTTGAATGGTTGGGGTCAACCCCGCGGCTGCGGGTCACCTTACCAGAATATATGTATTGAAATATACATGTTAAACCATAGATACGAACCATATCAAATATCATATATATATATATATAATATATAATATTATATATATATATATATATTATATATATAATATATATAATCGTTATCTAATGTCATGTAATGCAGAGTGTCAGGCGGGGTGGTTTCGACCAACTGGCCTCCCCTTTTATATAAACTTCAACAACAAGTCATGGCAATACGCCAAACCAACAACTTGTTAACAAGCCGTTGTGAACCATTTTTAAAGTGTAGTTGCAACTACGAATCGCCAAAAGGAGCGCACGATTTTCATGGTGGTTTTGATCATTCCAGGGGTTCTAGAGGTCACAGTGGCCAAATATGGCAAATTTTATACTCGTTTGACTCGAAATTTCGAACTAAACGCAATGGTGAGGTCCATTTTCTTATTTGAGACTCTATTTTCAATCTCATACCTCTAACAACATTTTGACGACAAAATAAATAGGTCAGCACTAGAAGCGAAAGGACCAACATACGTAGCGAGAAAGTCTAGTGAACTCCTTTATTAAATTTGGCTATGTTCATGTGTTTAAATGTGTTTTCAATTTGCTTATGTGTTTATGTTATTCACAATCGTTTTGATTCGTTGCACTCAGTAGCATAAGTTAATTCACACAGTCTATCATACCTTTTTCATTAATGGATCATAGACTCTCAAATTCCTCTCGACTCAATACGAATGCCTGATGATTTCCATGCTACAGTTTTTGATGACACACTTAACTGGTTGTCTCTTCTATCCATCTAAAGGAGTGATAGGAGTGATTGCATCTGCATTCTAATTCATTCAATGAGAAACAACGAGTGGACAAAGCGATTGATCAGATTTTTCAAAAGACAACGCATAGCCATGACTTCATTTTCCATCAAAAAATACACGGATTTGGATGGAGAATTTTCTGATATCGAATAATACAAAATTATTCACTTTCTTTTTTATGCAACGACTTCAAAAAATACACGGATTTGGATGGAGAATTTTCTGATATCGAATAATACAAAATTATTCACTTTCTTTTTTATGCAATGACTTCTCTAGTGCTCTTGTTGCGAACAAAGTAAGTGAATTTTATGCCCATGCCTTTCTAACACAATCTATCATCAAATCTGATGCTAGTAACATCAATATATGTCAAGATATGTCAAGAGAAATGACGTTTGGGCAATGACCTTCAAGCAATGACTAACGACAATGAAGGGCTCTCGTCAAGGACCCTCCATTCAGACAGTCAGGACCTTGTTCAATTCAGACAGTCAGTTAGACCATTTGTATCACCTTTAGATTTAGAGGTTGCCTACATGATTAAAAGAAATTGGATAGCTTGTAGTAAGTGTAGTCTGAAGTGCTGAAATTTCATTTTGGTCAAAGTTTTTCATTGCACAAAACCTGAAAATATTTGATAAACTTCATCCATCTTAGGTTAGCTGGGTGAGGTTGTTGAAGAAGACCGGTTAGTGAGGAATACCATCCGATTGGAAATCTAGTAAGCATCCTAGAGATGACAAAAGATGATCTGAGCAGATCGATGAGAGCTTTACGGTTAGTTAAGAAACCAATATGTCTGATCCATAAGAGGTGTCAATTGTCTATCAATGCAAAGGGATGATAGCCATGAATCAGCCTATCGATCCAAAGCAGGAAATCAAGGAAAACGGATATGCCAGCGAGACAGGCAAGCATGTCAGTCTATCGAGGGATTGCTTAGAGCATGTTATTCCGTCATCTAAGCAAGCGATGGATAAAACCTAGCACCTTCACAACTCGGACATCGGAGAAAAGCAAAGGAAGCAATGGTTCTGCCCCTCCATTCCATGTATTGGTCCAGTGAAAATTCAGTGAAGAGCACATAGTTGTGGATATGATAATCCACCAATTGCACCTGCTCGGCATAGCCTGTCATGTTTTCTTCCTTATTCACATGCACTCATATGTCCAGTCGCTCTTCTAGGCACACTAGTTCGGGACTAGCTCGAAAAGGCAGGCTTGGCCGAACATGTTTTATAAGAATCCATTTCATCAAGCTAGTCACCCCTATCTATAGATGGGGGCAAGCTCTAGCCATGGAGAATCTATGTTACTTAGAAACCACGCTTCCTAAACTACTTGCTACGCACCAGCAAGCTACAAAATCGCCATTTCAGAACCATAGATAACAAGCAGAGCGAGTACAGTGATTACTTTCATAGCAAGCCAGGACTAGTAAAGGCTTGAGGTTGAGTAGAGTGTTACTATGAGGACCAGTAAAGGCCTGAGTTCGGTGCCCTTTCCACTCGCCACTTGTGCGCTCTCTGCTCACCACTTGCATCGCCTTGCACACCACCACTTGCATCATCATGCAGACCACCTGTCGATGTAGACTACCTGTCCTTGTTAAAGCAGACTACATGTATGATATAAGACATAGGTCTATCTCACAACAATGATCTTAATTTATCACATAGTCCTAGAGCAAGGGCCTTAAATTTAGTGAATATATCAGTACCGCCTCGATATGAGGCCAAATAAGATTGACAAAATATTTTATTGGATGGAAATGAATATTCATCCAAATCTATAAAAAAAAAATCTTTAAACTAAAATTACTTCTTCTGTTTCGTGTCATCCAATAGCGCTGACAAAAAACTGATTACAATAGTACATCTAGTCCTGAAGGGGTAGGGACTAATAAAGGTATTGAAAAGCCATTATTTTTCCAAATGTGAAGTAATTGGTACTATCATGAATATTTATATAAAGACTCATTGCGAGAGAGATTAATGTTGGATTTTCATTGAGCTTAATGATTTATATAAAGACACATTGTGAGAGAGACTAGTGTCGTATTTTTATTGATCTTAATGATTTATATTTAATATTATGGAAATAAACATCTCATCAATACATCAATGTAATTTATTGGTGTAATATAATAATTTGTAAGTAAAATTAAATTTAATAAAAAAATTGATAATATACAAAATGTTATGTGTAATTTTTTTTTATGGGATTTACAATTTTATTTAAGTAACAGTCATTATTTTTTTTAAATATTGGATTTACAAAAAAATTCTTCTTTCAATCACGGTAAAATTGTCTTTTGATATTATTATTGACTTATTTATGCTAAGAGATTTTCAAGGATAGAAATTCCATAGAAACATGAATTCCAAATATAAAGTTATAACAATTATAGATTTCATTTCCTTGTTCCGTATAAACATCCATACAATTGATACATGGCAAACCTATATCCACATGTCACCATTGCACTAGGTCATCTCATCTAATATACGGTTGACACATGGTAGTTCTACACACATGTGTTTCCGTAATACTGCGCCACCTATATAGGATAGGCATGTTAGCTACACAACTACATTTGAATCCAACCAAAAAGACCATTTTTCTAGAAAGCTAGATTTTGAGTTATCCTCTATAGTCAATGACTCAAACATCTTAATATATGGATCTCGAAAATTTCTAAAAGACCATTTTTCTCAAAAATCTAGACTTTGATATATTTGTCAACATGTGTGAACACTCCATGTATCAATAACTAATAGATTATAGTATTGATTTTTGTCAACATCTAGATTAAGGCTTTCTCATAAAGGACCAAATTTTACAACAAGCTATATTTCTAGATTTCAAACCCCACTTCATTTCCTCCACATCTTCCCTGCTATGCTAGTACCAAGTTAATTTCCACAACAACTATTTTATACTACAATTCCATGTAAGCTTTCCATGTCATTATGTCACATAATTATACCATGTATGCATGCCTAGTCATCCAATCATGGTCTTGATGACACATCATCTTTCCAGATGACCTTGTGTAACACATCACCGTGTAATGCCACCAAAACTTTTTGGACTCTTCCATGTGGAATCCACATTGTATATCACTTTCCTAACATCTAGATCCAAGTTTTTCCATAAATTCAACTTACTAAAAGTTCTAGATTCCCATAATTCTAGTACCAAGAAGATTTGGATGCTCAAATTTTAACACTTAACAAATCCTACTCTTTAGCGTTTAATAATTCCTTGATTCCTTTGAACTTACTCAATTGATAAATGTTGGTATCTATATTTGAACGCTTAAAAAATATGATATTTGGTATTTAATAAATTTCAATGTCCCCATTGAACACTTAAAAAAGCTAATCTTTAGTGCTTAATCAATTATGATATCTATATTTTGAAACTCAATAAAATATGTTTTTCATTACTTGACAAATTTTCATATTTGGATTTCGAAACTTAAGGAAAATACACTCTTTGGTACTTAACAAATTTTCTCTTTCCACTTAAAAAAATCTCGCCTTTCGTACTTAGTAGATGCTAATATCCCAATTTTGGCACTTAACAAAATCCAATATTTAGTACTTAACATAATTTATTATGCATATTTCTACACTTAACAAAATTTAAATCATCGACCTTTTCTAAATTTATATGCCCATTATCCCATTTCAGCTAGTCCTATGGTCATATACCATTTACCCTGTTTTAGCCAAGGTCAAAACATCCAATCTAGAAATCTCTAGACAAAAAATAAAAATAAAAATCTATTAAGCAATTAGGGCCATTCCAAAGGACTAAAATTCATTCAAGTAGGTAAAAAGCTTGCCTATAACGCTTAGGAAAATTTTGAAAACATGAAGTGGCTCCAAATGGATCGAAAAAGTCACCTACAATCAAGCAATTAGGCCCATTCCAAAGGACTAAAATTCATTCAAGTAGGTAAAAAGCTTGCCTATAACGCTTAGGAAAATTTTGAAAACATGAAGTGGCTCCAAATGGATCGAAAAAGTCACCTACAATCAAGCAATTAGGCCCATTCCAAAGGACTAAAATTCATTCAAGTAGGTAAAAAGCTTGCCTATAACGCTTAGGAAAATTTTGAAAACATGAAGTGGCTCCAAATGGATCGAAAAAGTCACCTACAATCAGACTACTTCTCAAACATTATTTATCAAATCGCAGTAAACGAAGACAAAAATCATTAGAAACTACCAAGAACAAAAATATTTAGTTTATACAAGAATTTTATTTCAAAGTAAAGGAAGATATTTGTAACATTATATTAATATCTTGATTCTTACTTCTTCAATTCCAAAAATAATGCATAAAACAAAATATAGAGGTATGAAATAAGAATTTTTTATTTTAGCATGTAACTAATTTGACAGGTTTAATAAATTAAACTATAATACAATAAATTCTCCATTTATTGGAAAAAATTGGCATACTTATTGATTTCCACCTAACCATGCGTAGCTATAGAATTTGACCACCTAATGAGGATACGATACCATGAGGGTAAATTAAGAATAATGAATTTGGGTTTTATCTATGAGAAATTTAACGAAGAAAACTTCCACTTCCATGTCTTGTAATGGACAAATAATTTATAAGCACTCACATTACCTGCCTCTCATAACACTCAAAAACTTCCTTCTTCGCTCCATAGTAGCTCAAAAGTCTCTTAATATTGTGCTTTTGATTGAAGACATAGAAACTTCTAGATGATGTCAAATTTTTTTAATTTCTTTTATGTATTTTCCTAGTTCGTCATCTCTATCAACGGGTACCTACAGCTAAACCATTCTTTTATTAGTCCCTGCCCTCCGAGCCTGGCAGGGACTATAGTAATCAGTTTTGGTCGGTGGGCATTAGTTTGGCCCGCCAAACAACAAAATTCTTTTGCCTCTTTTGCCTTAAACCAAAGTTCCGCGTTATATTATTGCATATTTTATGTTTCCCAGTGCTTTTTAACCAATGAGAGCCATGTTCATCTTATTTGGCCTCATATCGAGGCGACGATCTGGGCAAACTTAGGATAAATCTTGATTTAAGATATGGATTGAATCAATTTTCTGAACATGTAAACTAATGCTAGGATTGCATTAGCATTAATTCGCTAACATTAAATGTTAGCGTGATATATCAGCGAACTTTGCTAAGTTTCCAAGTCTGCATGCATGTTGAAGTGCCCATCGTTGAAGTTGGCAGCTGGATATGTGCTGTCGAGCATAGGGGCGGTGATGGCATCTTCATAAGAGCCGACCTGCAAGTTGATCAACCCGCAGTTTCCTGCGATGGAATGGAAGCGGAAGGGCAGCTCCTCACGGCAGCTCCTCAGTCTCGGCCGACAGCTCCTCAGCTCCTTAGTCTCGGCCGACAGCTCCTCAGCTCCTCAGTCTGAGACAGACACATCCAAAGGTAAAAAGCTATGTTCGGGGATTCGGTAAAGAATTTCAGATCTACTGTTTTTACATCAAAATCAGAAGAGAGCACAAAATATAACTCACCCAAATTTTCTGAGAGAAATAACTGTTGTTTTACCTTGCAGCATCACATACGCCCCAATCAGGTTTTGATCACCAGGACATAGCAGTCTCGGATTTTGATCACCAGGACATAGCAGTCTCGGATGCAGGCGTTGATAGCCAGTCAGTAGCAGGAGATTCAGGCGCCTCAGCGCCTGATCTTGCCAGCTCCAACATAGCAGGTCCAAGCAGGTCCAAGCGAAGCCCAGTTCTTTATTTCAAATCTGAGGTATCTTCACAACTGGCATTCTAACGTAACAAGAGACAATCGTTATTCTTTGTCCCAGGTTCAAGCAAATGCAGAGTTTCTCAAGCATGAAGCATATTAGCATACAACTTATAGATGCATTGAAAACACTGTCCTTGTAAATTGAAGGATAACTAAATTTATTTTAACATCAACAGCAAAAGCTGAAAATTATCAAACTACCTGTTGGAAGAAGGAGCCTGTTTGTTTCATCCCCTGCTGCGCTGTGTATGAATGGCGCACTGACCCAGCTTGAACTATTTATTTGCAAGCTGCTCTAAACTACAGAATCCGACAGCAATTTAAGCTGATTTGAATGAAGGTCCAGATGAGTAAGATTCACCAGCCTCGTCACAGATTATATAGTTAACATATAAAATACACCTTATGCCTCCCAGCTATTTTTCACCATAGTTAAAGGAAGCAATATACTGACAAATAAATTAGAAAGCACAATGTAAATAAACATACCCGTTTTTCTAATTCTTAAAGGAAGCAGTTTAATCATGTATAAATAAAAAACTCTAAGTAACTAGATTTTCTAACGTGAGTGCTAAAAATAACCTGGTGCGAAAAGAGTCTAATAAAAACAGGCGAAAGGTCTTTCGGGTTCGTGAGGGAAGTTTACACATCTAGATATTATAAACAGTTGAGTACCGCCGTTATCAGAACTCAAAACTCAAAAATCAGATAGGTGAAATCAATTAATTTCAAAAATGGGATCATTGCTATTAAAAGTTCAACAATTGATTTCAAAAATGGGATCATTCCTATTAAAAGTTCACCAGAAAACCTCAGTATTAAAGCATTTTGCGCTTTATGTCAGCTTCAGTGACGACTTAAAAAACAAATGCAATTTGCTCATAAGTAATTTCAATTGAAGCAAAACTTTCCTGTTATCTGTTATGTGGGAGAACGTCCAGCTTCAGGAAGGCGTTCTTCTGAGAGGCTAGTTGCGACAACGCTTCAATTTTCTTCTTGGCTTCTTCAATCGGGGATTCAGGCAAGCTCTGCAATATACAATTAAATCTTCATCAATCTCTGCAGAAAGATTCGTCCCGGGTATACAAATAAGGAACATTCTTGAAAACATCATACCTCTAAGTAATTATTAGAAAGGTCGAGCTTGACAACCGTAGATGATAGATTTTGTACTGTGTCAAACATCCCAGCATGACATCCCAATGTTCAGCCACGTGTCTCTTGCATGCACATCGACCGGCTGAGAATGAAACAACACACTTCACAAATTCTATTTCCTGAAGACAGGAAATGTGCAGAATGGAACTTTGGAAGGCAATACTGGTTAAGTTTATTTAATCAAATCCTTGAACTAAACAAAGAAGATGCTTGTACTGATTATATTTGTAAATCTGGATTCAAGTACATTCGAACATTATTGAAACTGTTTTCTCCGTTGAAATGTCTAAATCTGAAGTAATAAAATTCGATTTTATAATTTAAAACCCAACCAGTTATTAATGTTATTATAGTTACCTGGCTTGTGCCCATAAAAAAAAGGTGCCACTGGTAGAATCCGACCCTAAATTGGCAGAAACTGCAGAACTGTGCTGCAATTGAGTACAATTATTTGCATCTTCAGCAGGCACGTTCAGATCGAACGTCTCGGTTCTGCTACCCTGCAGTATTCCAATCCCGTTGAAACAATTACTTGAGACTCAACCAGAAGAAATAACTCCCTTTGGAAAGACAGACAGAGTTTAACACAAAACTACTCTAAGATTCGAAGTTGGCGAGAGGAAGGTGAATAATTTGAATATACAATATGCAGCAGCAGCCAAGCCCCAACATCTCCTCACCGTCGACGAGCTTCATGAGTCCTCGGGCATCGCCTCTATTGGGCAATTTGGTAGAGGAGCAGGGTGACCCTGCTGCCACTGCCAGCTATGAATACAGATATCCAATATCAACAGCAAGGGGATTCTGAGTCTTCGCAGGCGGCTCCGCCCAAGCAAGTGGCCCAAGCTATGGAGCGTCTTGCTCATTTGGGTCGCCTCATTACCAAAAACTTCTGTGACACACAGGGCATTCATGCACCCTAACTTTCTTAATCAGTTGAGCGTCTGGATCTCTTGGCCTTTGTGGCAGAGCAAACTTGGGACTATTTTGTCTACGCGAACTCATAATTCAACTCGCCTTCCCAATGTTCAGCCAGGTGTCTCTTGCATGCACATGGACCGGCTGAGAATGAAACAACACACGTTAATTTGAAAACCTACGGTCCTCAGAAATGGAATATTCGAAGCTTATTCTATAGCTATATATCCAAGCACATTAAAGTTTGTGTGCAATAAAATAATTTGAAAGAGTGAAGTTAGTCCTCGTATGCTTAATATTGCTACTGAGATTTGAACTTCACAAAATTTAAATAGAGAACAAATTCTACGGCTAATCAAATCGATTAATGGGCACATAAATTTTACAAAAATTTCATGGCCGCAATTTCAGAAAGGTTCAAGTATGGGAATTGCTTATAGTTTTTGCCCATGTGTCTTACCAGGCAATGCTGAATATTATGAGTAGATTTCTACAAAATAATTGTAGCATACTTCGTATAAAAATGAGATCTCTATATTTTCTCAACCACCATTATTAAAGTACAAATTCCAGTTACGCCATTATCCCTTCAGAGTGCTGAGAATTGGAGTCGTAATTTCACTCAGTCGATTTAAGGTAGTCGCCAATACAATAACAATCGATAAGAAAACGCTGGCCGATATCAAACTCAAAACACTGATGGCAACAATGGGGCGAGTGTTGATCAAAGACGATGAGTCTCAGCTCTCTGTTAAGACGCCCTGGTTTCTTTGTGCAAGATCACTCTCGGCTCTCTGCTGTCCAGATCTTGACATTCATGAAAGGAGCTTAATTCCGCTTTTGCAGTTGCTTTAGCAACTCTGTTCTCTGCAGAAGTCTTCAATGCAGGTGCAGGTGCATTGTCAAACATTGCTCAGCATATAAACTTACTCAGCATATTGCCGGTGCAGTTGCATTGTCAAACATTGCTCAGCATATAAACTTACTCAGCATATTGCCGGCTGCGGGCTGCGGCAGGGACTAGCTGCCCCGCAGCCCGTCTTGTTAGTCCCTGCCCTCCGGGCCTGGCAGGGACTATAGTAATCAGTTTTGGTCGGTGGGCATTAGTTTGGCCCGCCAACCAACAAAATTCTTTTGCCTCTTTTGCCTTAAACCAAAGTTTCGCGTTATATTATTGCATATTTTATGTTTCCCAGTGCTTTTTAACCAATGA
>APFE031528231.1:0-38636 GCA_000404065.3 Pinus taeda
TATTCATTAAAGTGAGATGAATGAGATGAAAATGAGGGATAAATGGATAACTAGATATGTTTATTAAAGCAAAATGAGATCAAATCTGGAGCCCAATAGCTATGTGATTCGTTCTCCACATTTCACTAGTTTCAATCCCAGTTCTTCACCCCTGTGAGCATCACCCGATGCAATGAGTGCTAAGTGAACTATTCAAAAATCATGAGAAATTAGTACGACTACCTCTCATGGAAATGGTCATATGTGAATGACTTACTTAACGCAGTTGAATCCCAAAAATGATATCTAAGAGTAGAATTCATCATTCTGGGTTGAGAATTGTATTTGCAAATATATTTGAGCACTAAAATACCCATTTAAATGTCAATGACATTAATGGTTCTAGAAGCTTAGGTCTTAACAAAAAATTCATTCAATAACTATAATCCAACATATCTTTCAATCGTTATTAGATAAAACATTATTGGATCTATAAATGACTTGTATTTGTCAGGAGAGTTTTTATCTTTAACCTTGAAGAGGGAATTTTCCTCTTTTACATTTTGAATGCCCCTTCTTATAACTAAGCTCAAAATATTTGTGTGAAAAAAATTCAAGAAGTGACCTTGAAAAGGATCATCTTTAGATTTAGCAGGCTTCTCAGAGGTGTGAATAATTTGACTTCTTGGTCTATGATAATTTCAATAACCTTTCTTAACTACCTCTTGCTTCTTAAAATGATATGGTATATCATGATCCTTAAAGGACAAATTAGAATCATCCAAGCCTTTTTCTTCATAGTGTAAATTTCAATCAAGTTTGTAGCTTCAAAGTAATGTCCTGCTTCTGAACATAAAATATTTGAGGGAAACACACAGGTTAGTTGTTCAAAATTTTAGCACATGTGTAAAGGTTACATGACTCTGTCATACATTTGAGCCACAATTCAAATTGGATGTTTCCATAACCTTTTTCCATATCAATTCACCAATGAATGAACTCCTTTAATGATACCCGTCCTTAAAGGTTTCTTCAAGGATACCTTACAGTTTAGTGAATTTTCAATCTACTAAGATTTAGCCTTACTTCATTGAACTAGAGATTAATGGTTTCAAGGATAAAATTTGATAAAATTCTTACCTCTACTTAGGTCCTTGTTGACATGCATAATTTTCAAGAATGTACCAAAGGAAATATATCTCAAACACAAAATTATTGTTAGAAAATTTAGTGATTGATACATACCTTTTGTTTCACAAACTCATAGCTATGCCGATCTTTGACTTCTTAGTCCTCATATTAATCTTTGAACATCATTGTAATATGCTTACAACAAATTTGTTTAGACTATTGTATTTTGGTCCTAAAACAAATATTCAATGAGAACTAGGCATGAAATCCTTGAAAATATTTCAGATTGAGACTTTAGTCCAAACCCCTCTTTTATGTACAATACTTTCCATAGTACAAAGATTACAAGTAGACTTCATGCACAAAGAATGACTTGCTATTTTATCTTCAAAAAAAGTTGTTTCCCAATATTCCTCGACCTTAACCACAAAGGCCTGGATGATGATGTCAGTACAAAAAATTACAAGTTCAAGGATTCTCAAGGTATATTGATGAGATTACCAAAAAACAAACTGTAATATTTCTAAGGTCATTTGTTGAAGTCACTTGGCATTCTAACATTTGTCCTGAGCATTATCAACCTTCCTGAAATTAACCATGAGGCCTTTTGGCCTTCTACGACTTGATTGTGATATCTTTTTTTGGTATATTCAAAACATTATGAGGTCTATGGATTAGAGACTTTAACCACTGATGTAAGAATGAATTTTAGTCTTTTTTTTCCAACAATAATCAAATTAAATTCAACCTTAAACTAGGGCTTCGACACACTTACAGAGATTTAAATTCTTGAGGTTTGGAATAGGCCTTCTTGCAAACTAGGACTATTTTCATAACATATTTTTTGGCATACTAAAACTTTTTCCGTACTGTAACATATTCTTAGGTCTAAGACTAGGAATTATTTGCATACTCCTTAGATATAATAAACTTTTAGCCTAAACAATAGATCATTTTTTCCTTTTGGAATGTGTTCTTGAATTAGGTCTAATGACATAACCAGCTTACAACATATATGACTTCAACTTCAAGGCTGCTCTTTCACCATAAGCTTTGGTTCCATGTTTATTTTTCATAGGGTTTTCTATACCGATAATTACTTCTAATGATTTAGTTATTTTCCACATTCTTATCCATTATTTCATCATTAAGCAATTACGCAGAAGGCATCAACAATATAACATTTATGATTGTTCATGAAGAGACAACCAAACAAAGAACACAAGAGTTTATCGTGGGATAACTCACATGGGGGAAAAATCAACAACCTTTTCTATAGAGAAATTGTTCACATCAACAAGAGACACACCTAGTTCATCTAGTAAATAAGAATGCTTGGTCAAACTTGGTCCACTACCTCTTAGTCAAGTCATAAGTTTTCTCAACACTCTTTGACTGATATCCTGCCTTCTTTCGTAGGCTCGGTCTTGCAACTCCAACTCCCCTTAGAAACTCATCCTTATGTCCTTATGGCACCTCACAATTTATGTCTGTCATAGAGATAACAATTTCAGTCTTCCTTAGTTCGACCTACCTCGTAATGGTTTGCTTTAGCGCAATTTTATTTTATTTTATTGTATTTGTTTATTAATTTTTTTTTTTTGGTAGGTAAGCACCCACGGGGGATTTGAACCAGTGACCTATTGCAAGGAGTGCCTTAACAGTGCACCCATTCACCATCAATCGAATGCCCCGTAGGCTTATTTATTTATTTATTGTTTATTTATATTATTATTATTATTATTATTATTATTATTTTTTTAATATATATATTATACTAATTTTTTGTTTTATTTATTTATTTATTATTATTATTTTTTTCTTCTTCAAATTGGTCTTCTTCTTGCCTTATATTTAACCCTTTCATCCACCTCACACTCATCTTGTCTTCTCTTCCTTAGAAGATGCAAATTTCTTTCTCTTTTTGGAAGTCGAATGACACATATATATTAATCATGCTAGCCAAATGGGTGCCTCTACACTGGAGCTGAATCGACTAGGAGGAGGGCCAACCTTGTTATTTTGGAGCCAAAAACTCATTTTCAAATTTTCTCTTTTAACAAGTTCATGAAGAGGATGCCTTAGGATTTTTTCTTTTGCAATAGCATGAAGAACACACTTTACAAATAAATCAATGGTTAAAATAATAATTATGAAGATCGACTATAGCTACAAAAATTCAACACATCTAAGGTTAATCTAACCATTTCAAGCTTATAATGAAGATCATCTTCTTTTTCCATCGTCAAAACAAAATTATCAATGGTGATCATTAAAGTTTTTAGGGAATTCATTTTCTATTCAACTACTTTTGAATCTCAAGTATTGAAACAATGTATTATTTACACTACTTTTTTTTACCTTCCTCCTACTAATTTATTCTTCCTTTTTCTTCCTTTATTGCTTCATATTTCTTGGATTCACTTGCCATTGCATTTTCTATGTCCCTTCTTTCATCTTCTATCATTGTTCCTTTATGTATTCTATCATCTTTAGTCACTTATTTTCATGTTGTTCTCTTATTTTATCCCACATTAGATACATTATATATACCAAGTTCTACCTTGTGTTGCACTTCAGCAAGAGTCTATCTTCTACTTGTTTGTCTTCTCTTTTTATCTTGTTCTTGATGTTGTCTTTTCATTTACTTCTTACCAAAAACTTTTTTATTTTTCCATCTCCTTTCCTCTACCCTCGCAAAGGCTTGTTCACACATTTAAAATTCTATGCATAAAATACATTTTTGGTTAGGGGGTGTTTCCATCCAGTAATATACCTATGACACTAGATTGACAAACTTGATGACACACAATTTTAATGATTTTACATCACTTAAAATACATTTGATATTTGAATTGCTCACTTAGCTTTAACTTTGAAGATTTAAATAACTTTGACTTGTCCTTTTATTTTAACTTCAACTCCATTGATTTTAGCTTGATTTCAATATTAACTTAATGGATTCTTTTATGTCAAAACCTATAATCTTAACTTTGATTCTTGATATCCATTTGTGAAATTTTTTTATCATACATGTTTTTTTTTGTTTTTTCACAATATATAATATATATATATATAATATATATAATATATATATATTATATATATATATATATATATATATATATATAATATATATATATACATTCCAAATGTTGTTACTAACTCTCTCAACATTTTAAATTCAATAAGAGTCTTGTCAAATTTACATGTAGTTTGACTAATATGTAATTGTTTTGTTGAAAATGGTTGTTATTGATGTCAAAGGCTCTACAGATGAAAGAGAAAATTACACAGCCAAATAACATATTCTGATACCTTTCCAATGGTATAGTCCACTCTATCTAATTCAATAGAAATGAGGAGATATGAAATGTTTTTTCACGATCACCCAACTAAAGTACAAGCAAGCCCCATTTGGATACCCTATATTTTAAGTAATTTTTACTCCATTTACATAGCTCTGTCGGTTTTAACCTCGTACAAAAATACCTACATATGAATTCTAAAACACATAAAATAAACAATGCGAGAGCATAACACATAAAACACATATACATAGAGATTTTCCCCTGGATCCCAAAACTGGGACTACCAACTTAATTTTTCATTATTTTCTTTTTGACGTTACAATACGTATCTATACATGCCAAAGCATCCAATACCATGGGCTGAAAAACATCACGTCTAAAACCATGGACTGAAAAACCATCATGTCCAAAACTATGGACCGAAAAACCATCGTGTTCAAAACCATGTGCTCAAATCATGCACAAAACCATAGGTAGGTCCGCCCAACGTAATATAGGGTCCAAAAAAAAATTTCTTGGGGCCCCGAACCCTGTAGATGGGGGCTACCCGCCCCCCTCAAGCCCCCTAGATAGGGGGTGCTACCACTCCCCTGTGATCCCCTCGCTACACAATTGGTGCAATGAAGAGGGGGCTTCGCCCCCCCTCTAACCCCCTGGTTCACTACGTGGGCTAGTCGTGGAAATAATAACACAAAACAACAAGCTCAAATGGGAGCATAAGATATATGGTTGGAAATCTTATTTCAAGACATTTCTAATGGTATATGGCATGCATTTTAACTCCTCATGGTGAGGGGAAATGATTTTTTTAATATTCACTATACATTCTGCCAATTACACTAGTTGGCCGAGCCATTGGACAAGTCAACCCTGCCCTAACATCCAAACACACTATGAATATGTATGAGAAGGATCATTTCTAACCATTTGGCTCAATAATCTAGTTCTATGCTTAGGAGAGTGAAGGAGAAGGTCTGAAGTTCATGCCTCATGAACAAAGAAGAAGTCAAATGAAGCTGAGTTGAAGCACATATTTTGGCATTGTTCTTGGGAAGGGTTTTTGGTTTGTTTGAGGTTTGTTTTGGGAGATAATCTGGAAGATTGAAAATGAATGATAAAGAAGATTTCACTGCTTATTTTCTTGAAGTAGACGAAGTGGTTAATTCTCTCAAAGGACTTGGTGAAGAAGTTAAAGAAACAATAGTTGTTAAAAAAAGATTGAGGTCTTTTCTTGTACGTCTTAAAGACATGGTCTGTGCCATAGAAGAATTAAGTGATTTAGAGAATATGAAAAATGGGAGAGCTCCATGGAATTCTCAATGCATACAAAATGAGGACGAAAAGCCCATCACATAAGGAAGCGACATTTATAGAATCTAAGAATTCAAGCAAATGCAAGTCTTGTGTTTGTTCCAGTGACGAATCTAATACAAAAATGGCTCAACTAGCCATAAAACTTAAGTGAAAACCCAAATTCAAAGGTAAGTTGTCTCTTATATGTTTTAACTATGGTAAGCTAGGACATTTTGCTGCTAAGTGTCCTTATAGGGAAGATAGTGATGATGAAGAAGAACCTAGAAAAAGGGTCTTCAATGGAAAATCTTCGAAAAAGAAAAATCTCTATTCCAAAGAGGATAATGATTTTTATGAAGAAGAAAAATATGATTCTGATGATCATAGAAGAGAGATCCTATTTTTAGCCACAAATGGGGAATATAAGATGGACAAATCAGAGGAGAAAAAAGAAAAAGTAGAAGGAGAAAGTGTTGAAGGCAAAGTGGATCTTGAAGAAAAAATTATCAGTGCATTAGAAGAAATTGATAATGTTAGGAAGAAGAACAAGAGACTATCCAAGGAAATCAGCTTCACCAAGACTAAAAGAGAGGAAGAAAAAAGAGTGGAATAAGTGTTGAACAATTAGATAAAAGAAAAGGAAGAAAAATATGAAAATATTGAATCATAAATTGTCTCATTAAATCCTAGAGGGTTAGCTAAGTTGGTCGAGTTATCGTTGTTAAAGAACCTCTGTTCTTGAGAGGTTATGAGTTCAATTCTCTAAACACTCTTGGGGTTAGGCTTCATGGTTGAGCTGATAGGAAGTGATCCTTTCGAGTTGATCTTACTGGTACAAATATTTTGTGGATGTAGTGGTCACCGATCTTTGGGGACCATGAAGCAAGTAGAAAAAAAAAATGTCTCATTAAGGAAAGAGCTAGATAAGCTAAACAAAAATATGAAAATCTCTCAAACCTCAGATGCTATTCTTAGTAGTCAAATATGACCTTATGACAATATTGGTCTTGGTTATATGTGTGATACTTCATAAAAATAAGATGCAAACACCAAGCCACCGAGTAAGGAAGTTGAAGAAGAACCTGAAAGCTCCAATCTCAACAAAAGCAAGGACATGAGATGCAAGGAGTCTAGAAACACTGCTATACCAAAAAGATTTATTGATGCTCTCAAGAAGTCCATTCAAAATATAGGTAGCAATGCAATAAGGGAAAAGGACTAGCAATATTCTCCCAAGCATATCAACTCTAGAAGAACTGCTCCATTTTGAAAATTATATACAACTCGATATCAACTTATTTTTCTTGGTCATTGTTTCTTATGCAAAAAATTTCGACATCAAGAAAGGGAGTGTAAAGCTTATAATTATTATGGGAAAGGTTCTCACCAAACCCATAAGAATAAGCTTGTAAACAACAAAATTAGAGATACTGATTGCTTCAATAGTACAAATCATAATTCATATATTCCATTATCCAAATATAGTATAAAGTGTTACAGATGCAACAATTTGGACATATGGCACAAGACTTTTCTACAAAGTCAAGAGAAGGGTTTTAGAAGGAAAAACAAGAAGAATCACCAACAAGAAAATGTGGTTTGGTTATGTATGATTGAAACAATCAAAGTCAATGGTATATTGATTACTAATGTTCTAAACACACGATCAAAGATCAAAATAAATTTATTACGCTAAAAGAAGAAAAAGGAGGAAATGTGTCTTTTGGAGACAATGGATCTACAAGAATCACTGGAACTAGTACCCTAAGCCTTGGAAATGGTATTACTAAATATGAAATTATTTTTTACATTGAAGGAATCAAACATAATCTTTTAACTGTCAGCTAGAAGTGCGATCAAGGTTATGATATCACTTTTCAAGCTAAAGATTATGAAATAAGGAAGCCTAATTTGGGAAGATTATTGGGAAAAGTGACAAGGAATCCATTAAATGTATATATTATTGATGAAATTCATGGAGAAATATGCTACATTGGACAAACATATGAGGGTTGTTTAGGGCATAAAAGGCCTGGACAATTGAAATTTGATAGTTTGGTAAAAATCATTATAACACAAACAATGAGAGATATGCCCAAAATATTGAAAACAATAAGTGCCATATTCAAATCTTGACAACATGGGAAACAAACAAGAGTGAACTTCAAGTTAAATGAATGCTTAAAATCAAGACCACTAGAGCTTGTTCACATGAATGCATATGGACCAACAAAAACACCAACCCTACAAGGTGAAAGGTACTTCATGTTGTTTATAAATGATTATACTAGAATGGTTCTGGTTTCATTTCTTAGAGAAAAATCAGAAGCGCAAGATACTTTCAAATTATTTAAAGCCTTAGATGAAAATGAAATTGATCTAAGAATCAAATGTCTAAGATAAAAAAGAGGAGGTGAATTTACTTCAAATTATTTTAATGAATTTTGTGAGAAGTTTGGAATCAATAGACAACTTTTAGTTGCAAGAACTCCACCACATAATGGAGTTGAAGAAAGAAAAAACATATTAGTGCAAGAAATAGCAAGAACCATGTTTTTAGATGCCAAATTACCAAATAATTTGTGGAGAGAATTAGTTGTTGTAGCAATGTACATCATGAACAAAGTGAAACTCCAAGTTAAAAATTGCAAGACACCATATGAGATATGGAAAGAGAAGTCAACTTTAGTTAAATATTTTAGAAGTTTTGGAATCAAATGTTACATGAGGAAAATGAAAACTAGGAAAATTTGATTCTAGAGTAGACAAGGGAATCTTCCTTTGATACTCAATAAGGATTAAATCTTACAAATGATACAATAGAAGAATACACAAAGTCGTGGAAAGTATTGATGTAAGAATAGACAAAGCATGGCTAGAGAGAGAAGTAGAAAAATAAGTGAGAATTTGGAAGATACTATCTACGTGGACCAAGAAGACATTACTATAAAGAAAGAACAAGAAGAAGCACAATATCCATCCAAGACAATTTTTAAATTTGTGCAAAATCATCACCCAAATAACCAAATCATTGGAGATGATGATGCAGGGATACAAAACTAAAGAAGAATGACCAATACATCAAGAAGACGAAATTTATCTTTGCTATCCAAAATAGAGCTAAAGGATTTTGCAAAATCCAGTAAGGACCAACAATGGGTGGATGTTATGGAAGAAGAATTGAATAATATTGAGAAAAATGGAACCTGGGAAATTTTTCCACGACCAAGAGATAAAATAGTTATTGGGACTAACTGGATATTCAAGAAAACGATCATGAAGAAGGAAAAATTATTAGAAATAAAGCAAGACTTGCTTGTAAGGGATATGCACAAATTGAAGGAATTGTCTTCGAACAAAAATTTACTCCAGTTGCCATATTAGAAGCAATAAGGATGTTATTATCCAATGTGTTTTCAAAAGGCTTCAAAGTTTATTAGATGGATTTTAAAAAAGCATTTCTAAATGGAGAATTAAAGGAGGAAGTATACATCAAATAACAAAAAAGTTTTGACTTCTCCAAAAATAAATACTATGTGTGCAAATTGAAGAAATATCTTTGTGGGTTAAAGCAAGCTCCAAGAGCTTGATATGCCAAGCTAGACCACTACATTCAACAACAAGGATTTAAAAGAGGAGTTGTTGACAATAATCTATACATCAAGCTAGAAAATGATAGTTTATTGATTACACTTATATATGTGGATGATCTTATTTTTGGAAAAGATAATGATGATATGAGTCATAGATTTGCTTAGGAAAAGTAAAGGGAATTTGAAATTTCAATGATTGGAGAATTGTCCTTCTTCCTTAGACTAAAAATTTATCAATTCAATGTAGGAATATTCATTTCCCAAACTAAATACCTCAAGGAGATGCTTAAGTAGTTTGGAATGGAAGAATGTGCACCAATCAGTACCCCTATGATTACCAGATCCAAGTTAAGCAAGGATAATGAAGCCCTTGAAGTCAATTCAACACTTTATAGATCTATGACTAGAATCCTACTATACTTTATTGATTTTTGATAGCTTGGGAGGTACTATAACCTTAGGGTTCGTGGTTTGGAGGTTGGAGCACCACAAAAGTCACTTGTGGGCTTGGAACCCATGGTTAGGGTTTTGCACCCATTGATGTTTGGACCAAAACCATGGAGAATTTTGGACATTTGATGGATTAAGGTGATAAAGGACAATGAGAATAATCCAACACATTGAGAATTATTGAAATCTGAGTTTTCCTTAATGAATATGAATTTTTAAGTGTTGTGGGGTTTTTGGAGCACTCAAAGTCATGTAGGCTTGAGTTGGTGAAGTGCGAAAAGGAACATTGGAGCCCTCCTTTAGTGTATAAAAAGGAGGTGAATTGAGGATCATTTCATCCATCCCAATTGCAAAATTCATAGAGATACAACTTCTGAAACAACCATAGAGATAAGGAGCCCTGGCGAAGGTGGAGGAGACCTGATAGTGTCTTTTCCTTGACTGTTTGGGAAGGCCGAGTAGAGGAGCAAGCAGGCCACAACTTATAGAGGATTTTATGGACTGGTTATGTTGTGACTTAAGGTTAGTTTCTCTTTATAATTGAAGGACACATGATGGTTGTACCATTTCTGGAGGCCACATGTTTATTTGGGCAGTAGGAAGGAGCCCGATACCCTATTTTAGGGAGCATTCAATCTCAGGTAGAAGAAGAGGAGAGGAAACAACAATTTGGAGGCATTTTGGGAGAGTTTGAGTGGGCTGAAGAGGATTGTTATATTGCCCTAACAAGGAGCCTAAATTGCAGCAGTATTGCATCAGTCAAAGAGGTATGTGTATGTTGTATCTATGTGAAATTGTTGTTAGGTGGAAGGTTGTTCTAATGTGGACATATTTAGTAGCGAGTGGAAGCCAAGAGGACGGGCATACTTTGTGGTTAGATTCCCCAACCAATGGGAAGATTATATGGTGAAGTTTCAGCAGTTGCATTAGGTATCTTTGGGCTGTTGGAGGGAAGCGTGTAGGTGTCCAAAGTATCCCTTGATCAACAGTCATAAAGGGAGTTTAACATCTGACATTGGGTGAATATTTGATGGTCTATGTGGCACATTGATGGACGAAAGTAATGACTAGAAGAGGCAGTTGGATAGCTCAATTATTGGCCAGCATAGAGGAGAAGATTTGATCAAATCGTGTTAATTGTAGTAGAAGTGACTTGCAGTAGTGATAGGTCGCATCCCTCCTAGAGTCTCTATGTGTTGTTTCTGGTTGGACTTAGGGGCAATTAGGGATTAGATCAGAAGTGAAGGATTGTTAGGACAAGATATGAAATAAATGTTGTGATTGTAGCGAGATTTTCATTGTATCTTGTATTCTTGTACTTGTGGATATTGGGTCATTATCCCTTGTACGAGAACCCTAGATTGTTGTACTGCATGTTGATAATATAACGAAGTTGGGTTACATGTATTGTTGTTGTTGTTCTTATTGTGCACGTGATTGATTTATTGCATTAAATTGCTCCGTTGTGTAAAGTAGCTTTGTTGAGATTCTTGATTTGGTAGCGTTAGAGATTTAAGATTCTTTCCTAGACTTCATGGTCATGGAAATTCAACATGGTATCAGAGTGTGTTTGAGCTACTTTAGGAGATAGTGAATCAAAGGAGTGTACAATGAAGTACAAGTTAAGAGGGAGTTGGTCACATTGTAGGTGAAGGGATCACTACAATGTCGAAGTTGCAGGTTGGTCTCTGATATGAGGACAGGTTGGAAGGGTTGTCCAACTATAGTCCTTGGAAGGAAAGGATCAAGTTGGTATTGCAGGTCAACAGGATCTGGGAATTTTCCGAGAAAAAAATCAAGAAGCCAACCGACTCTAAGGAGCTACAAGTGTATGAGGAATTAGATATGAGGGAAAGATTTATCATATTTGATGGTGTGAAGGATCCCCTAATACCTCATTTTTCCAAGAAGAACACTGCACATGAGATGTGGATGACTCTTCAAAATTTGTTCCAGAATAAGAATAAGAACGAGAACGGGGTACTAGTATTGGAGGATAAGTCAAAGTCCACCAAGATGGTGTAGGGTGAAGGAGCGACTTCGTATATGACGATATTATCTCGAGTCAAAGATGAGATTGCTGTCATTGGTGTGACTATTTCAGATTCTGACATGTCGAGGATTGCTTTGAAAGGGTTCACCGAGGAATGGAAGCCCTTGATCAAGGGGATCGTTGTGAGAGAGAAGTTTCCATAATGGAATAGGATGTGGGACGAATTCATTCAGGAAGAGTTGCAAGACGAGGATCTTCATCCAAAGAAGAAGGCTTTAGATGAGGATGCGACACTTGCATCACTAATTAAGAGTAAGTATAAGAAGGAATTTAGTAAGACAAGTATTTCAGTTGTGATGAGATGGGTCATGTTTCATTGTGATGTATGATGAAGAAGAAGACAAGAGATGATGAGAAGAAGAAAGGGAAGTAGGTCACTGATATTGCCACTTTTGCTGAGATAGATGCTCTCACTAGAAGGTTAGAGGAGGAGGACATTGCTATGATCTCTCATTTCTCACAAGGTACCATCGATGAGGATGCATGGTATGTGGATAATGGTGCGTCGAAACATATGACTGGGTCACATGAGGTATTCGAGACTCTAGTTGAGTGGGATGTGAAGTTGCACTTGGTGTTGGGTGACAAGAGTTAGAAGGAAATCCGAGGATCATGAGTTGTGCCATTCAAGATGGATTCAGGACGAGTGATGCAGGTTCAAGATGTATTGTTGTACCAAGAATAAGATATAAAATCATATCTATCTTAGTGATGGAGAAGAAGGGATTTGAGGTCTTATTCTAGAATGGGAAGGAAAGAATCGGGCCCAAAGGCTCTAGCTCCATAGGTATTGTGATTGGAGTTAGAGCATGGGCTATACAGGATGATGAAAAAGCCTATAAACCATGAGAAGAAGAAGCAAGAGGACTAGTTGCAGGTTCGAGAGAAGCATGTATAGGTGTAGGGTTTAGAAGGGAAGGTACAGGTTCCAAGTTCTAGAGGCTTAGAGGGAGTTGAGTTCTAGAGGGAGTTTGCAGGTTCAGAGGGAGACTTTGCAGCCCAAGAAGAGCATGTGGTCAATGGGGAGAAAGGGAGCTCCTACAACTACCAAGAAGGAATCATGGAGAGAGTGGAAGACATTCCAATAGAAGAAGAAGAATCAAGATGATTCCAGTGACTGTGACACTTCTATGAGGTGTCGTTCACGCTACAGGTATTGGTATAGTTGTGAGCACAAGAAGTGGGGCGAGTGTTGCGAGTAGTGATGATGATGATGATGAGCTACATCCTAGTCTTGGAAGTACCTCCCTCGCTAAGAGGGAGAGTTGATTTTTGATAGCTTGGGAGATACTCTAAGCCCTAGGGTTCAGGGTTTGGAGGTTGGAGTACCTCAAAAGTCACGTGTGGGCTTGAAACCCAAGTTTTGGTTTTGAACCCATTGATGTTTGGGCCAAAACCATGGAGAAATTTGGACATGTGATAGATTAAGATGATAGAGGATGATGAGAAGAATCCAACGCATCGAGAATTCTTGAAATCTGAGTTTTCCTTATTGAGATATGAATATTTTAGTGTTGTGTGGTTTTTAAAGCCCTCAAAGTCATGTAGGCTTGAGTTGGTGAGGTGCCAAAAGGCATGTTGGATCCCACACTTAGTTAATTTGTTGGATCCCTCCTTTAGTGTATAAATAGGAGGTGAATTGAGAGTCATTTCATCCATCCAAAGTGCACAATTCATAGAGATACAACTTTTGAAGTAGCCACAAAGATAAGGATCCCTAGCAAAGGTGGAGGAGATCTAGTAGTGTATTTTCCTTGACTGTTTGGGCAGGCTACGTAGAGAAGCTAGTAGGCCGCAACTTCTAGAGGATTTATGGGCTGGTTATGGTGTGACTTAAGGCTAGTTTCTCTCTCTAATTGAAGGACACAATATGGCTATAGCATTTCAGGAGGCTATAGGTTTGTTTTGGTAGCAATAAGGAGAGGCTGAGACCCTGTTTTAGGGAGCAGTCAAGCTTAGGTAGAAGAAGAGGAGAGGCCACAAAAATTTGGAGGCAGTTTGGGAGGGTTTGAGTGGGTTGAAGAGGATTGTTATCTTGCCCTAACCAGGAGACTACATTGCAACAATATTGTACTAGTCAAAGTAGTATGTGTATGTTGTATCTATGTTGAATTGTTGCTAGGTGGAAGGTTATCCTAGTGTGGACATATTTAGTATCCTATGGAAGCCAAGAGGATGGGTAGACTTGGTGGTTAGATGCCCTAACCAGTGGGCATATTCTATAGTGAAGTTTCAACAGTGGCATTGGGCATCTTTGGAATGTTGGAGGGTAGTGTGTAGTTGTCCAAAGTAGCCCTTGATCAACAGACATAAAGGGAGTTTGACAACTCATTTTGGGTGAATATTTGATGGCCTATGTGGCACTTTGATGGACGAAAGTGACCATTAGAAGAGGTAGTTGGATAGCTCAAGTATTGGCCAGCCTAGAGGAGAAGATTGGATCAACTTGTGTTCATTGTAGCAAAAGTGACTTGTATCAGTAATAGGTGCCATCCATATTGGAGGCTCTATGTGTTATTTCCTGATGGACTAAGGGGCATCTAGAGAGAAGATCAGAAGTGAAGGACCAACATGACGAGATACGACATACATGTTGTGCTTGTAGCGAGATTGTCATTGTATCTTGTATTCTTGTACTTGTGGATATTTGAGAGACATTATCCCTTGTACATGAGCCCTAGAATGTTGCATTATATGTTGATAATATAACGAAGTTGGGTTACATATATTGTTGTTATTATGCATGTGATTGATTTATTGCATCATATTGTTCCACTCTGCAAAGTAGCTTTGTTTAGATTCTTGGTTTGGTAGCGTCAGAGATTTAAGATTTTATCCTAGACTCCAAGGTCGTGGAAATTAAACATACATACCAAAAACTATGTAGGCAGTTGGAACGATTGTAATATTTCAATCAACACCAAAGGAATCACATATGCATGCAGTGAAAAGGACATTTTGATACTTAAAGGGCACACTTGATTTCGGGCTTTGATATCATAAGAGTACAAATTTCACATTAACAACATACATAGATGCTAATTAGGTAGGTAAATTTGATGATAGAAAAAGAACTAGTGCGAGTGCGTTTTGCTTGGGAGATTTCCTTGTATCTTGGTCCACCAAAAAGAAATAATTAATTTCTCTTTTTACAATTGAATCCAAATACATAATAACAAGAGATTATTGTACCCAAGTTCTCTGGATGAAACAAAATTTACAAGACATCAAAGTGGAATATGATAAACCATTGTTATTTTCTGTGACAAGACTAGTGGAGTCAACATCTTAAAACATCCTGTCATGCACTATTTCAATCAAGTATTATTTCCTCAGAGAACATCTTGTCGAGTAGAATGTCAAGATGAATATATTGGTACCAAAGAAATATTTCTGACATATTTACCAAACCTCTACCTAAAGAAACTTTTGAATTTTTCAGGCAAAAGTTGGGAGTGATCTCTCCTTTATCTCACTAAAGGAAGCACAAGCTTAGGGAGGCACCCTTTTCTATTGATGTCAAAAAGGGGAGAAAATGAAAAAAATGAGGAGAAGCTGACAAGGAGTATGAAGAGAATGTAGAAAGTGGGAGAAACCATCAGAAGACACAGATTTCAAAGTATTGGCATCAATAGCGAAGGGGGAGATTATTGAAAATGATTGATATTGATGTTAAAGGCCATCCAAATGAAAGAGGAAATTACATAGTAAAATAACATATTATGATACCTTTCCAACAGTATATGGCACTCCCTCTAATTCCATAGGGATGAGGAGATATGAAATATTTTGTTAGGATGATCCAACCAAAGTACAATCAAGCTCCATTTGGATACCCTATTTTTTAAGGAATGTTTACTCAATTTACCTAGATTAAATGGTAGCATAAGATATATGGTTGTAAATTATTATTATTATACATTTTCAATGGTATATGGAACACTTTATAACCCCTCATGGTTGAGGAGAAATGAATTTTCTAATATTCACTATACATTTTTCCAATTTCATCAATCAACCCAGCTACTGTACAAGTTGATCTTGTCCTAGTGTCCAAACATAATATAAATAGGTGTGAGAAGGAGCATTTTTGAATATTTGAGTCAATAATTCGGTTCTATGTTTAGAAGAGAAAATGGGAAGTTTTGAAGTTCATACCTCATGAAGTACGAAGAAGTGAAGTGAAGCCAAGTTGAAGCAGCTTTTTGTGGAAGGGTTTTGGCACATATTTTGAAGAGTTTTTGGCATTTATTCTGAGAATGGTTTTTGGTATGTTTGAGGTCCATATTTTAGGGTTGAGTACTACTATTTTTAAGGTTGAGTTTTAGGGGAGGAGTTTTGTTGTTTGAAGGCTGAGTTTCATGGGGTGATTTCTGTTCCTTGAAGGTCAAGTTTCAGGGGACAAGTTTTGTTGTTTAAAGATTGAGTTTTAGGGTTGAGTTTTTCTATTTGAAGATCTAGTTCATGCCCAATTTGAAGTCCATGTTCTGGTGTATTGAAGGTTGATTTTAGGTTGGAGCCTGCTATTACTATAAGTTGGTGCTTACTATGGATTTTTGTCCCCATCTGCTTGATAGGTTAGAGCCTTGAAGTTTTGTAAGTTGGTGCTTATAGAGGATTGGTGTCTGCACAAGAGATTCTAATACATTAAATATTGTTTTCAATATTTCTTCTTCAAATTTTGATTTTCACTATTATCTTTATGTTCATACATTGTGGATGATTGAATATGTGATGTGAATTTAGTTTCAATATTTACTAAGTGAAAAATATTCGAAAGTAATGAAATATTTATTCACCCCCATAAGTATTTCCAACATGTTTGACTAATATAAAATTACTATAAGAAAATGAATTCCAAATTATTTCAAACTTCAACAATTTTTCTTTTTTCTTCTTTTTTCGAAGCTAAGCTAAACTAGTAATTTGAGGTGGGGAATAACCCCAATGATGGAACAAAGAATTATATTCCTAATTGTAAGATGTTATTATTAATTATTATGCAAAGCTTGATCAAGATTATATGCCTCATAAAATAGTTTTTATCCACTATAGTTGGCTCCCACCTTCAATCCCTCCTCATTAGATTTGAACTTGTGACCTAATCGGACTAAACACCAACAAAACCACCTATTCTACACCTCATAGGTCTCAAATTTCAACTATCTATCCAAACAAATCCACTCATATGCTTTTATAGAGACTTCACTAAATTGTGAATTTTTCATTGAACTTTATGCAACTAGGAATGTGTTAAAATCAACCATATACCTTCATTCAATAATGTGGTGCCTTTGATTACTAGACATCACTTAGAGTGTGTGGATTTACTGAGTTAAAAAGTATGAATACTAATATTGCCTTTTTATTACTTAATAAGAACAATTTTTCTAATATGTGCAATTCTCCTTACGTCTAGAAATTTCTCATTCTCTACACCGTTGCATGTCAGACACTTCGTTCTTAATAAATTAGAGGAAATTTATAGATTTACAACATGATCTGAATTGCGATTGTAGGCTTTTTGTTTTTAGCCACTTAATCAATTGTAATTTTGGGTGATCTAGTTGCTTACTAATCATTCTATATATTGATTGCAAATTTGTGTACTTATATGCAACTCCCAATCGTATAAAAAACAATGAAACAAATGAGATGATTTGTAGTTTCTATAATTTCAAATAATATAAAAAACATTCATCGAAATCAAAGAATCAAAGAAATCAATTATTCTTTTCCTTGTTGATCGGATCTAGATCTAATCTTGTCTCTTACGAAGCATTCTTCGTTCACTGACTTTCTCACATAGTTTACAAAGCATGCTTCCTTCACTACACTTCTCACACAGTCCATTCACTCCAGGTCCATCATCCTTTAACACCTTAGATCAATGCATTTTCACTTTTATTGATGAGAAAATTCACTAAGAAGACAAATTTATTTAAATCAATTCTGAGAATAGACACCCATTCTACGGGTTATCCACTATGAATATACTAATATGACATCTTTCCATATATATAATAAATTAAGTTAAATGTGTTTCAATAGGTACCAAAAAAAATAGACCAATTACGAGAGTGGAAAATTTATCTTTTCAATTCAATTGAAAAATAAAATGTGAGTGTCTTCTTTGAAGCCACTCAAAGTAAGAACCAATCAAAGATGTCAATACTTCAAGAAATTTCATAAAGAGTAGCATGAATATTAAAGAAACTCTCGAAAGAAAAATTCGATTCAAATATGTTATGTTTATTTTTATTGTATAGTTAGTCTATTTATTATAGTTTTGTTTTATCATAATAATATTTCATAATTATATGTAATTTTTTTTTAATCTACAAAAGCAACTTCAATCTTTTTGTTCTCATAATATTCAACCATCATTTTTAGGGGAGTAAAATGATCTATTGCATTATGTTGATACTTAAAGTTAAGTTTCCCTTTAAAACACTTATTAATGTTTGCACTCTATTGATTTTTCTCTCAAGTATAAAATTAAATAAATTTATTTAGATTGAGCTAATCATGATAGCTCACTAATTAATCAAGTCATTTTGGTTTCTAAACTTGAAAATGGAGGCAATAAAACTTTTAATCCCTTATCTGGGAAGCCATTAATGTTTGCAATTTATTAATTTTTCTTTCAAGAATAAAATCAAATAAATTTATTTAAATAGAGTTAATCATGATAACTCACTAATTAACTAAGACATTTTGGTTTCTAAACTTGAAAATGGAGGCAATAAAACATTTAATCCCTTATCTAGGGAAGCCTTGCTTGACAAGTAGATTGAAAATATGTTTGATATGATGTATGAGGATTAAATTTTAAGATTGTAGCTAGGTATTTTTCAATTTTTTTAGCTTTGTCATTTGTGAAAACCCCAATGCCATATCTTGTGTCCTTTACTAGGAGAAAGTCTCATTGTAGAACTAAATGGTTTGTTTTTTATAAATTTGAAGGGATACACGAGGTTTATTAGTCCCTACATGTGGCAAAGCAGGGACTATAGAAATCAATTTCCATGGAATTTATATTAGTTTGCATTGACCAACCCTCTTTACCAAAATTTAACCAAACTTTTGGGGTGCCAATTTTGGTTCACCAAAATTTAACCAAAATTTTCAATTGGACCCCTTATTAGAAACTTCACATGCCTTGAGACACTGACACAATGGAAATCCAAAGTTTATACTGCACTTAGGTTAAAAGCATGTCTATTCATTCATATTTTTTGTATAACTTGACTAATGCTAGCATTAGTCATGTGTCATTGAATGCTAGTATAATACTATGAGGGATATACATGGTCGATCACCCATTGCCCCATGACTTGGCCATTTTTTCACTGTCACTTCCCACTGCTTGGTCATATGTTTTGCTATCATTTCTCAACTAACAAGCTTGTAACTTCTTGGCTGACAAGCTTTTCCTCTATTTCCAGACAACTCACCACTACGTATTTGCCTGCTTGACTATTTCAAGAATACTTCTTCTTTCCATTGATTTCACCGACTCTACATTGTAAACTTTTCTCTGACACCATCTCGCACGTGGAGCATGACCTTCCTACTACAAATAATGGAGCACGCCCTTCCTACCACAAACAATAATGAAACTAGTTGCAACCTACACTACACTTGGAATTTTACATACATTTTGTTAAGACTCCTTCCAATGTAGCTCACCATCACATTTGGGCCTTGGTTTTCTTTCTTTAGTGGTTTTATCCTCCTATTTGCTTGTTTGTGGATAGGAGAGAAGCCCAATGAAGCAACCATGATGGGTAATATTTTTCCACTTCTCCTATAACATGTAATGGCATAATAAAAACCATATTGTTTTGAGTATTCTACTACCACATGTGAACTTAATTCATGAATTCTTATCTGCAAACCTAGTCCTTTTCAGGTTCTTCAAAATTGAAGAGATCTGACTTCTTACGAAGCACATTTTTCACCATAAGTTTTAGTTCCTCTGGATTTTCCTTTTTCCTAAAAGAAAAACAACATACGAGAAGTGAGATATAATTACATTTTATTTTTCCTAAAAGAAAAACAATAGACAAGAAGTGAGATATAATCACAGGAAGTTCAAGTTCGTTTCAATTTTTCATATTTTTTTACATTGAAGTATCAATAGGATGAATTTCAAAGAAAAAAAGTAGATGATTATAACAGAAACATACAATGTAGACAAATATACATACAATACAATAGCAAGTGAAAAGACATAGAATTTGAAATGCAAGATACTAATTAAGACAGACAAAGTAGCAAAACGAAAAAGGATGCATAAGCGAAGATTTGACTTGGTAAAATCCACTTTATTTCTTAGTACTTAGTACTGTATCTTCTTCTTCTCAAAGAAAGTGTTGAAATATCTGTCATAGTCTATGTCACTTTTTCTTGAGGCTAATATGTTGCAAATGGTTCCAAAACAATGCATTCCTCAATTTTTCTATGATAGTAGGTAGAATTTTTCAAAATTTTATTATTATTTGTACATCACATATCTCTAGAATGTAGTTTATAAATCCTCGATTTTTCTATAATATCAAGTAGGAATTAGAAAACTTTTATTATTTGTATATACAACAATTAGCGGGTATAATTTTTTAGAACACTTTTAGTATTTTTATATTCAACAGTTAGAATTTTTCTTTTAATTTTCTATTACTATATGAAGTTGTTGTCTCTGTTACTATATAAGAATATCCTTCTATTTCACTATTTTCACCATTTCTAAGTGGGAAGAAACCCCATAATTTCATACATAAAAAATAATCTTTCAGGGTTTTAGAATTAAAAAGAAAATGTTTCATGGTAATATTAGATGTTTAAACTCCTGGTATTAGGGCTAAATTAAATTATTCGAGAGGGCACAATTTTAAACTATTGGTATTAGGTCTATATAAATCTATTTTAAATGGGAAGGATTAAATTTGATGATTTTCTAACAAAGGTGGGTCTCCAATGCAAGTACAAGTGATTGTATTTCCCTCCCACTCTTATCCAACTGGGGCATATGGTTAGAAATAAATAATGCCATCTTCAAAGAAAAAATGACCCCCCCTGAGACCACAACTAAATAGGCTCTTGCAATCCTAGCCCTTCTTCCCAAGCCATCCTCTACTCCTCGCACCAGAATTGTTCACTAACCCCAAATCAATAAGAACAAGCCTTCGAGTTTTTTTGAAGAAGAAACTAAGGGAGAACCAAAAAGATGTGGAGGCAGTGTTGTACTTCATATAAATGAAACCCACTCTTACATAATGAAAATGGGGCTGGGATATGGGCTTAACAACTACTTAGAGCCCATGGCACTCAAATTATGATTGGTATTTGCATTAGAAAATAATATCATGCCCATTCATATTTATGGGTATTCTTAGCTCATCATCAACTGGGTCAAAGGAGTGAATAGTTGTTATAACCTCATATTACAACCTTAAATGATGTCACTTGCCTTTAATAAACTGTCCCATTTTTTTTTCTTCTATTTCTCATATCTATAGGGAGTTCAACACACATTTATATGACCTCTCTAAAGAGGTTGTTATGTTGGCTCATGGGATGTGGGAGACAACCAAACAAAGAGAGTATGAAGCCTTCAAGGTCCTCCATAGAACCTTCGTGGAGGATGACAACTCTAAATGAAGAAGATGCACCATTAGAATTAAGGTCTTTTCTCCTTTTGATACTCGACATTGATATATATTATATCAACAATCTAAATCGCTTGGACAATTGCTTCACATAGGATTTTGTTGATGGTGTTGGACTTGCCAACGTGTCAGGGGATCTCCCCAGTAAGAAGTCCCAAATAGACCTCATATCGTTTGGTGTAGGTGTCCTAGCAGTGGGTTGTACGATATCTCCTTGACCACGATTGCACACAGAGGCAAGTAGGATTTCCTTGTTGGTAGCAAGGGTGTGACTTGCGCAACAAGCCAAGGAAGGTGCATGAAGGGTTCTAACACACGGAAAGTGGAATGAGTGCGCCCCTTGGAAACCTGTGGAAACATGAAGCTTGGAAGGGGACACACAAGCAAAGATACATCCGAAGATGGAAGACAAGTGAACCAACAATCCAGAGTGATGGTTAAACCAACAACACATCTTAATAAGATTCATACATACATATATAGAACGATTCCATACACACATGTGTAAGCAAACAACTACATATATCATTATAGAAACCAAGACAACTAAAATACAATAACAACATATGCATGAAACATGTTGGCTCTGTTATCTTAAGAGTGAAAGATCCAATCATACAATACAACCATGACCAACCACTAGCTCCAAAAACAGAACGTTATAGTCATTGTCGCCTACTCCTCCAAAGAGATGTACTAGCTCTGCACTGTGGAGAAGCAAAGGCTCGTTACAATACACTCCAAGCCTTCTCTAAGATACACCTATAGGAGGCTTGGCCACCAAATGTATCTACAATGATTTATGAGGTTCTATATATAGAAAAGGGTGGGGTGACCCTTGCCCTTCCCCTTTGTGTCTCTTCACCTACCATCATGACTCTTCAACTACTACATGACTGTTACATTCGACCATCAACACTTGGCCTTTCACTTTTACAAGATGTTACATTACAATATGCACATGTACCCATGTGAGACAAAATAGGCTTAAGAAATCCATGCAAGACATCACTAAGACTCAGACAGTTGTGGGAAGACCAACTCTTCGACATCCTTGCGATGATCGATGGTGGGGAACTGATGCAAAGATTGGTAGTCCATTATGGTGTCCACGTGTTCAATGGTGACATCCCGCTGAAATTGAACTCTTACCTCCATTGCATCTGGGTACACTGATCGAGTACCTCTATCCAAATCGTCTGATAACATGCCAATCATAGTCTTGAGTGCATCCGAACCAACAACATACTGATGCATAGTGTCTGTGCTGATCTCGAAGTCTGCACTGGTAGCTACATGCATCAACTCATCAAAGTAAATGTCCAGCTTTGTTCGGACTTGGTTCTTTGACTTCACCTCGATGAGTGTGCCAATAGATGGAATCACGTGCACGCACACAATGACATCCATGCTTTTGAACACCTGTGCATGCGAAGCCTACAAATAGGTGATGAATTGTGGGAGTTCTTCATAGTTATGGATTTGACTCCAAATGCGTGCCTTCAACTCTACCGCCTTCAGATTCATCATCTTTGGAAAATGAAATGGGGTTCCTTTGTACCTCATTGTCCATGTTTGCATGTGGTCAACAACAGTGTGCAAATTTGATAAGATGCATGCTTTCCTAACACATCGTTGCTACTAACTATTGAGATGGACAATTGCCTTATGCACAGTGCCAAATCTGGAATACAACATTCGCATGCCTATTTTGAGGGACGATACTTCATCCAATATTTCTCTCTTCAACTCTTCTCTGGCAGATGATGTAACATGTTCTCCTCCCTAGTTGGCCGCTTGTAACTCCTTGGCCATGCACTTATTCTCTGCGATCAAGAATCTAACACTCGAGTTGGCGGCCTTGGCATATGCTCTAGTAGCATTGGCTAATGTTGTTGGATGCTTGTACACATTAGATATGATCACTCATTCTTCAAACTGCAGAGAATATGTGTGGACATTTAGAGTAGGCACTCTATGCGACTGCACAACTTTGTGTTGTGTTTCGTCGAAATATATGTTGTGCATCTCTACCTCTAGATTGTCTTCAAGGATCTCTGTGTCTCCTTGATCGCTTGGGACTTTCTCTGCTTCTGGATCTGGTGAAGCCGGTGGGGTGACCTCTTGGTTATGAGGCATGAGGTATGTATCCTGATCTAACTCTGGCTGCACCATGTCCATGTCCATATATTCTAGAATCTGTTCAATCTCTAGAGCTAAGTCCTGCTCCTGTGACTGCTCACCCTATCTGCTCTTTGCCAGCTGCTCAGATGATTCTCTAACCTATGTGGGTGCAGTTTGATCAATCTGTGTGTGATTTTCCTCCTACTGTGTCTGTCCTTGTTGCGCTTCCTTCTTTCTTCTGCTCAAATCTCATTCTTCCCTGAGTTGCTGCTTCAACTCTTGCAACTCCTTTTATGTTTCCTCCATTATCTATTTGTCTCTTTTCCTTTGCGCATTCCTCTTATCGCACTGTCGCCTCTTAGCCTCAATCTCCAAAGTTGCTTTCATCACGAGTGGATATGCTTTGAACTTGCGGCTTTGTTCTACCTCTGTGTTGTCATCAACCTTTCTCTTGCCTTTGTACGGGGCAGGTATGTTACCCTCCGCTACTATTGATGATGGTGCTCTCTGAGATGTTGCTTCATGCTACTTCACTAACCATTCCACAGCTATGTTGATTGGTTCATTGAGCTTGGAGAAGTTGTGATAGTATCTCCATGGGTCTTCCTCAGGCGAATGACATGCCCCGTGGATCCAAGGAAATTGCACTCTCGCGCAGTGGTCCTTTACAAAGCAATGCGGGTCATATGGATTAAAACTTCTGGTGCCAAAAGTGAACCTTTTGAACTCTTCCATCTCAGCATCAACACGCTTGAGATTCTGTATCTCGTACAACACAATATGCAAAACGAAGAGCGAGACAAGGTGCCTTCTTCTTCCTGTGTAGTCTAGCTGACAACCTTGTCGAGATGTGATATGGAACTTCTTGCATGATGAGCTTATCCATGGAAAACTTCAGTAAAACATGTAGAGGCTTCTTCACGCTACACATCCGTATGAAGGTGCCAAAGGGTGAGTCATACCAATATTCTATGTGATCAATGCCTCCATTGTTGCCTGCGACATGCAAGGTGGATCCTGCAAAAATATCATTTTGTACACCAGGGTGACAAAGTGGTCTAACAATTGTGTGATGACTCTGCGGAAGCTGCATTCAGAGAACAATTTACAATAAGTGTACACAGAGGTTTCCGAAGGTGTCCATGCCCACTTCAAACCTAGAAACTGCTGATGGGCACAGATTTAAGTGGACATGTATATCTCTGCTTGCTAACCTTTGGGAGGATATTGGTCCTCTCTCACCTACTCCTTCAACCTGAGAGCCAACATGTCAGACCAATTGCATGGCTTTCCTTCGTTGTCCAGTTGGTCCAACGCAATCACCCAGCTTTGCGAGAATGTCTTTGTGTTCTCTTGGCCGTATAAGCAACATGAAAAGAAGACCAAGTACTGATATGCCTTCCGCAGTGTCTTTGTCTTGTAAACCAGGCTGGGTGTTGTCTGGAACTTGGATGACTCTTTCACCCAACTATTCAAGATATCTCTCAAGTTTGCATTGCTGCGTGTGTTGAAGGTTTTCTCCATTGTGATCAACTGTGGAAAGTGATACATCTCGTGATAGTCCTTCGCCCTAAAGGTAGCAAGCTCTGTCCCACTGACACTGCTCAACATCATCGTCTTAGGATCAGTGTGCGAAATAATCCAATGTATCATGTCTGCGCATGCAAACGCGAGATACCTGCATGTAACTCAAATGTTCCTAAATATGTATCATTGATGTCCTACCATTTCATCTTGATGTCTCTATCTATGACCAACTTGGTGTCTCCATAAAGGGGCAAGCTCATAGACACTTGTTCAACTGCATCTCCAGTTCCACTTCCAACAGTGTCCTTTGACCTTGCTCTCTTGGAGGCCATTGTACTTGTACTACTGAGAGACGAACGAACACCTGCTATACTTGGAGACACAGTGACACTCATGGCAAGTAATATTTTAGTTGAAAACCAAAACAAATATGAGGATTGACATGCAACACACCTGGGTGACTGGCAGTAAAGATTGCACAATTTTCACTAGGAGGCTAGGAGACTGACTGCCAAAACTACACAAGGTACAATCCATGCCGTTAGGAGGTTGACTGACTGTTGGAACTGTGGAATGCACAGTCCATCTTGCGTGTTGGGGATTGAAACTATGTAATGTGCAGTTTCAGTCACCAAGGACATGCATGCCCAGAGATTGCATTGCGTAATTTTCTGGGTCAGTAGGGCATTGCCTCCACGAATTGCAAAATGCAATCCTAGAGGCAAGTGCTAGGCCAAATTTGCGGAATTTCTAGAGGGAAGGCAGAGCCTTCACTTCCTGAAATGTGCATTTTTGTCCAAGAATGGAAAGGTCTGGGCCAAGGCAACCTAGACCACTTGATGGGTGACTGAAAACATGAAAAGGTTTGAATGCATGGTGAGACTGAGTGTAATCAAGAGGGAATGATCATGCGTGCAAACAGTTAATGCATGATTCAGAAAATGAGAACGCATGCATGTGTGTGAAATGAGTCACCACAACGACGACTGTCCTTGCAAAACAATGTCATGCATGTGATAGTAGTGAGATGCAAACAAAAATTGAAACGATGCTTCTACAAGCTAATATACATTAAAACGACAATAGGTGTTCTACAAAACCAAGCAAACAACATTCATAAAAAGTGAAATATGAAAAGCAATAGAGAAGCAACAAATGACATGAAAAGAAAAGTTACCCAAAAACAATTGAGTTGAATGTGCCGAAGACTCCTAGATGTGCTGTGGGATGTCAGATCTCCAAGATCGATGTGAGGAATGATCTCTACAACATCAAATAAATAAGTTTGAGGCTTATGACGGGCTTGCCACAAATCTAGGGAAAAACAACACTTGGAGGGAAGCTCTAAAACGATCTTTTCATGTAACCTCCAACTGCTAAAAATAGATCCCTAAAATTTAGGGATGCTTTTTTGCATGTTGAGTTTTGCTATTTTGGGAAAAAGAAGCCATGCATGCAAATCAAGATTGCTCAGTCTCGGAGGGAACCGGTCAACCTGAAGGCACATGCAACAGTTTGCAAGCTTGGGAAAGGGATTTGTACAGTTTCTGGGTTGAGCAGGGCTAGCTGTCCCTCGAGAATTATGCAATTTCTAGGGTTAGCAGGTCACTGCCTCCCAAAATTGTGCAATTTTTGGGTTGAAGCCCAGTGTCGGGCTGAATTGTGCAATTTCCTTAGCGAGGGCTACCTGGCTGGATTATGCAATTTTGGAGCTCAACAAGATTGTGCAATTTTTGGAGGAAAGGCTGGTTCCCCTCCAGAATTATGCAATTTTCAGACGGAACATCTCAGCCAGAGATTTTCCTAAGTCTGGAATGTCGGGCTGCGGGTGGGAGACAAACAAGCTGACAAGCCACTGAAACTCAGCTGAAGCCTATGTACTTTGGAGTGCAAGACATGCTTCTAAGGATGGTTGGTAGGGAAGCTCTAAAATGAAGCTAAGGACAAATTTTGGAGGGTGGTTGTAGCTGCTACAACACTTGGCAACACACTGGTAGAACTCCAACTCTCTGAATGGAACTTGTTTCATGAAAAGAAAGTCTAACACCTCCCGAAGTATTGTTCTGTTTTCTAATCACATTGACTCCAACACTAGATTGATTGAAATATGTAGCACCTGCCATGCTCTTGGCCGGTCAGCACACATTCCAAGCCAAGTCAACACAATTGTTTCAACTGGGATGAGGGGTATATTGGTGCACAAGCAATATGATAGTCAAAGTTTAAGTTTCATCTCTAGTGTTGCTCTACTGCCAGCAGGCCTGGACAGTACCTTGGCAGATTCATGCAGGAACACAAGCATGGCTCCGTTTCCAATGGTCCTGGTTATTACCCCGACAGAGTTACTTGCATAACCTCTCTGCACAAGAAGCCTTTTTCTTCTTTCACCTTATTCATTTTCATTTTTCAAATTTTTTCACATTTTCATTTTTTTCATTTTTCAAAAATGTGCATAATGCTTATTCATTTCAAAGGCAGAAGAGGGATCCCGACTTATTGACAATAGAAGAGGTTGTTCCTTCAAAGAAGTATTTGTATATACCTCTTATGTATGTGTTAAGGTTTTTCCCCTCACCTTACTCTACTTGACTAAGTTGACAAGTGTTAACCCAAAACAACTGACTAGAGTTGGTGATACTTGTTAGCGTGCAAGCATTGTGTTTTCATCAAGTTTCATTTCGAACAACACTTATTTTCCATTGGTGTATCATGGATTGAAGATTACAAGTTCTACATACAGAGACATGACAACAAATAACCAAGTATTGATAACTGCACAAGTCCTCTTGCACTTTACCCTCACTTGTTTCAAGAGTCATACACGGTTTCATGCGAAACTAACCTACAAATGTAAACAAACAAACAAACAACTAAAAGAGCGAAGAGCAGAAGAAAAATGCAAAACAAAAGCAAGTAAGCAAACAAGCAAGCAAGGAAACAAATGCACAAGGCAAGAAGAAAACATGCATGAAAGAAAACAAGACAAGAAGCAAACACTACTCCTACTCCTAAACTAACGGTGCATGGGCCTGATCACGTGAAGCGATACATCCAATGCAACCACCGACGCGTTGGTCGAACCATGTTGGTGAAGGCATGGTTCACAAACACCGCCATCATACAAACTAGCAAACATGAAAGATATAACAACGAAGACAAACACACTCCAAGTCTAAATGCTTCCACAAAAGATAGATGAGTGTAAGCACATGACATGCAATCCATGGACTTACCATGGTGCTGTACGACACTTCGTGCAGATGTTAAGCATACACATTATCTTGGCTATGACATGCAAGCAAATGAGAGAAACAAAGACAACTTGTGTCGTGCGCGTGCGCTTGCTGTGTAAGATTCCTCTAATGCATGATCGATGGGATCATGTAGTTCGAGTGGAGGAAGAGAAATCTATGCGTGGGATTGATCATCAATGCATACAAAGGAGTGATGAGGAGCCCTGGGTGTTTCAACAATTTCTTAACTGGAAGTGAAACCAACCTCATGACAACGAGGGCCTAACATAACCATCAACTCGGACTGAAGTGCCTCGATATTCTGTGGGGTTTTGATTTCGTCGACAGAAAGATTATCATAAACAGGTGGCTTTGAAAAATCAACAATGATAGAATCATAATTGTGATCGAATAAGAGAGCAAATGGATCACGAAATCTACGATAAAAAAATCAATGATTTCATCGACATCCTCATGATCAGATAAATGAAACAGAGAGGTAGATGAGAAGAAAGAATGGTCACCCTCTGCGTTTCGGGAAAAAGCAGATGAAAAATCAATTGGATTTTCAATGAAGCATTTGTCCTCTTTGTTGTCGAATGATGTAATGACATCCGGTGTGTTCTGTGAATGATGAACAATAGGTGCATCCGTTGGTGGATTTACACAAGGAAAATTAGAGATAGCAGAATCACCGAAGAGGTCAGGAAAAAGCAGAGGAGGCAGAAATAGAAGGAGATCATCCTTCGCCACGGGTTGATGTTCAAGTCCCCATTCATACTTATTATGAATGACAGCGCAGGTTGGTTGTGCAACACCAACTTTTTCGATGGCTTGATCCTTGTTCACAACAAGTGTAGAGTCTGTAACAGAAGAACACAAGATGATGCAATCCAAAGGATCAACAGAATACGAAGATGGAGGTTGTGGTAACAAATGCATGTGACAACCCATGGGCTTCGCAACCAAATCTGCGCGAAAATTGAGAGAAGTGATGCTGGGAGGATGTGAAAGTTGAAAAGATGTGTAGGCATGTTCTCCCACATCACTTTGCGTTGATGAAGTTGTTTAATGAGGGGATGACGAACAGTCACTTGTGACAGCGATTGTGTTCGTTTGTGATTGCGCAACTCCATCACCGAAGTATGCTGAGAGGGATTTGAACTTCAACTTCATCTTGGGATTGACTGATTTGTTAAGACATTATTCGAATATGTCCTAAAGATATTGAAACTTCATCTAGATTTTTGGAGCTTCAAACTGGAATACATGAAAGCACCGCCCAAAATCCATAGGTGATTCTTATAGAGTCTTCTGTTGTTTTAACATTTTTTTGTCTAGAGGTTCTAGATCAAAATGATGGAAAGTAGATTCAATGAGATCACAAAACTGCTCAAGTGAGTGCACGTCGTCGGGTGGCTGCACCATCGTTGTGGGGATTCGCAAAGTGTGTGTGAAAGTAGCAAGCTAGCCTCTTCATTAGAGAGGTCATCTACATCATCAATAAATCCATAAAAGTCTTGTAAGTACTCAGGCCAGGCTAGTTCGACTTTACCATCATCTATGAATTCTGACAAGAGATCAAAAAACTCCCTTGTGATGTCGAGATGTTCAGCATAAGATAAACATCACAAAAGGATGAGTCTAATAGTATCCGTGATAGATATGTGAAGATTCAAAACAAGATGTAAGGGATCAACTTGTCATCTGGCCCTCCTTCTAGCACTAGAAATGTTAACGGTGTCGGACCAACCAACATGTTAGGGGATCTCCCCGTTAAGAAGTCCCAAATATACCTCAGACCATTTGGTGTAGGAGTCTTAGTAGTGGGTCGTACGGTATCGCCTTGACCACGGTTACAAGCAGAGGCAAGCATGATGTCCTTGTTGGTAGCAAGGGTGTGACCAGCGTAGCAAGCCAAGGAAGGTGCATGAAGGGTTCTAACACATGAAAATTGGAATAAGTGCGTCCCTTGGAAACCTATGGAAACACGCAGCTTGGAAGGGGACACACGAGAAAAGATACATCACAAGCTGGAAGACAAGTGAACCAACAATCCAGAGTGATGGTTAAACCAACAACACATCTCAATAAGATTCATACATACATCTATAGAAAGATTCCATACACACATGTGTAAGCAAACAACTACATATATCATTAGAGAAACCAAGACAACTAAAACACAATAACAACATATGCATGAAACGTGCTGGCTCTGTTATATTAAGAGTGAAAAAACCAATCATACAATACAACCATGACCAACCACTAGTTATAATAGTGGAACGTTACAGTCATTGCTGCCTACTCCTCCAAAGAGATGTACTAGCTTTGCACTGTGGAGAAGCCAAGGCTCGTTACAATACACTCTAATATTTCACTAAGATACACCTATAGGAAGCTTGGCCACCAAAAGCCTCTGTTAGAGTCTGTCTTGTAAGTCCTCCGTCAGAGATCGAAACTCTTTCTGCATTTCACTTTTAGGAGTCCCGCTCCATTCACTCAGCTGCATTCCACTAGGGGCATGCCATAATCTGATGGAAAAGGTCTTTTTAATCATTTCCCCTCATGTCTGGTACCGGCTGGCTTAGGTCTTTTGCCAATGTTCACTAAAGTCCATGACAGTCAATGTGCGATCTTTTAATGGACAAGAGTCATTTTCAGTCATTAGGTCTAGGGATCAGATAAATTGGTCTTCAAACATGTCCAATAAAGCCATGCAGGCCAGAGGGAGACCCTTACAAAGTGGTGAGTCAAATATTTTCATCGTCATGTTGACAGATTACGACTGTTCTTTAAAACTCTGTTTTGAAGAAAAGTCAAACAATGTGTCATTTGTGATAATTTTCAAAAAAGTCTCCAACTGATCTCTTCAGGTGCAGTCATGATTTCCTTGGCCAAACGCCATGTCATGCGACCCCTGCAAAAGTGCCAAAAAAAATTCATCATTTTAGCTAAAAATTCAAAGGGAAAAGTGAAATACAGAGTTGCTTTAAATCAGGGAAAAAGTGCCAAAACAAGACATTAACAAAGTGGGTTTTGAAGAAGCAAAAATTAAACCCATGACTCCAAATGCCTTTATGTAGAAGTTTCCACAAGTAACAAAGTCATTGTGCACACCAAGGTTATAGAGACACATAGCAAATTGATTGAGAGTGCAAGCACGCGTTCGGAGTAAGTTTGGAGGTGTTTTTGTAGGTGCAACGCGCAGACAGAGGAGCGCGGCGCACAGAGCGCTACCCCACAGTGTTAATTTAACACGGGTGCGATGCACACACAGAGCGCGGTGCACTGGGTTTGCTGCACGGCGAACACCCACAAAGGCCCGAAATTTTTCCAAATTTGCCACAAATCGTTTGGAATTCCTTCCAATTTCCAGGTAGGGTCTATATTTTGGCTTGCTCATTAAATTTTGTGAACATGATGGTGGTTTATGACCATTGTTAGTTGCAATAAAAACTCATAAACCCTACCACTTGAAATCATCAAAACCATTGTTGCTAGGGTTGCAAAACTTGTTGTGTTGATGCCAAGACTCCTCTTTCACTTCTCATTTTTTCCCTCCTTTCCATTGTTCCCTTCCCCCCTATCCCATTTTTCCTTTCCCTACCCTAAAACAGTACTAAATCCCTATTCCCTATCCCCTCCACTCATTTGTCAACTATAAAACCCCAAAAACCTACCTTATAAAATCCCCAAACGCTCCTACATATCCCTAAACAAAATTCCCCCCATAACCCCTAATCCCATCATATTATTCCCCTTCCTAATACTCCTTTTTTTGCATTGTTCCCCTTGATGGCAGAGTTCATAACAACACACAGTTTCACTACCATCATCAAAAGGCAGTCCAAGCATAGTACACATATACAACAGTAATGGCATCTAAGCATTCATCGGAGTATGAGATGGAAACACAAAGTGTTTATCCTTAGAAGAACAAGCTCCCCAGAGACATCACAAAAGTGGCAAACATGTTAGGGATGAGCCAACTACCCTCACAGAATTGCAGGCCTGCCCTCTTGCTATGTCATGTTTCCAGCATCTATCATGTTTTGAGTTTTGTCAAAAGGTGGCTAGTGTTCGAGTTCATCATGAGTTGGCCTGTCTTTTTGTGCTTCACCTACATGGAGATCACTCTATCTTAGCTGGGGTCACCTTCACACTGACACCTGAAACTGTCTCATTAGCAATCGGCATACCGAATGGTCGAGAACAGTGGCACAAGAAACAGAAGGTTGATCGGCAGCACTATGAGCCTTACATTAAGGCCAGTTTCTTGAGGCAGCTCCAAAGAGTCTTTCCATTCCGGTATTTGAAAGATGAATATGCTCCACTCATGAAATTGATCATAAAATATTTCAGCTGTGAGGGGAGGTTCTCTCGTTTATATGCCTATCACATCAGGTTGCTCATGCACTTTACCAGGGTACAGATGATGAACATCCCATATTTCATTTGCAGGAACATAGAAAGGATGAACACCTTCATGCAACACAAGATCTCTTAGCAACAACTTAATAGTGTTTATCATTTTGATCTTATTAAGATTTTGGTGGATCATCAGCTGGGATTGCAGGGCATTACTTGGGATGACTTCATTTCCCATGACCTCTTCAGCACTTCACAGGTATTATCAGAGGTTGAACATGAGATAGGTGGTCCTTCTCATCAGTATGAGCGCCATGAGACCACTACTATGCCAGTATTCATCACCTATCAGAGAGGCAGTAGAAATTTGTTTGCAGCAGCAAAGCGAGTGTTATCTCCACTCGGGGTGGAAGGGGCCTCGCTTCCTACATCGGAAAGACAGGTACAGGGCAGGGGCAAGAAGCCCATGCATGGCGAGGGGCCATTAGGTGAAAAAGAGGCCGACTTCATCCTCATTCGTGATGATGATACAAATGTGGAGAGTGACAAACTTAGGAGGACCATCCAGGAGCAGCAAACGGAGATCCAAGACTTGTCACTCAATTTGGAGAGGGCTAAATGGATTATCAGGTATTTGGAGCAGAGGAACAAACAGCTCGAGGACCAGCATGAGATCATGGAGCCGCAAAACATCCGTGAGAATCGCCAAGCTACCCAACATAGGAGGATTGAGCTCACTCCATTGGAGAAAGAGGTTAAAAATGACCGAGAGTCTTGGCTCGAGCGGATCAACATCCACCTTGAGAGACTGCTAGAGAAGGCCGATAAGGACAAAACCATATTGAGGTGGATGGTTTATCACTACAGGGCATGGAACATGATTTCAAAGGCTCGGATAAGGAGTTTGAAGGCGAAATTGAGCAAAGCGACAAAGAGACAAAAGAGGAAAAAAGAGCAAGATCCGCTTCAAATCTTGGCTGAAGCCTCTGTGGACTAGCATAGCACTTCATAAAGAACCTCTAGTCCAAATTTCAAAAAAATTCGGGCAATTTTGGTCACATGACAAATTTTTGGGCACAACACAGGGTTTTTCTTCCTGTGCGCCGCGCCACTGGCACGACGCTTAGGATTGGGAGCTCCAAATCAAGAATGGTTTGCATTTTTGGATTCAGCATGAAAAATCATGACTTCTGGTGCATGGACAAGAAGTTTGGGCAAGTTTTGAGTCCACAGGAGGTCAAAAACACTCAAAAAATGACCTTTCTGCCCCTATTTTGACACACAGGAAGCAGTCTAGGGAGAAAGAAGTTTCGGAGGGGAAAATGGGCACCAAATTCAGAAATTCTACTTGGGTTGGAAAGTAGATGGGTAGGGCTTTCCAACAAGCACACTTGGGCATAATTTGGACTCCAGCAAGTACCTCAAAATCGCCTCCAAAGTGGCGTGGTGCATATAGCTTTTGGCACGACACATATAGACCAAAAGGCCAAAATCTCCTCTGCTCCGCAACATTTCGATTCGCGACTTTCTCCAAGTGGGCCCACTCATTTCCACTATATTTTTCTTGGCAACTAAGGCAAAGTTTAATGAATATTTTCTCTAAAGTTTTGCTTCTATCCAAGTGGCAAAGGAAGGTAAGCAGTCACCCAAGCCATTTGTCATTTTTGTAACGCTGCACCTGTAATTAATGGTTGGCTTTCCATTTCCAGTTTGTAATCATTTGAGAAACTCCCCAACTCTTGGTTGTTCTATTTCCCAATGGCATAGTCTATTTATTGTATGCAAACCATTTGCCAAGGGTTGGTTGTAATTTCTGGGAGACTGTGGGAGAGAAACTTAGTTCTTGATTGTATATTTTGACAGAGAATTAATGAAAGCCAACGGATATGGTTCATGAGATTCTTGTGATGTGAGTGTAGCAAATGTGTTCTCTTTATGTTTCATATGTATTTCGTTATGTTTTATAGTTCGTTCATATTCATTTCCAGTGAAATTTTCTATGTAAGATAAGGTAGAATTCATATTTATTGCTCTGCATGTGGGAAAGTTTCACGTTATGTGTTCTTCTTCTATTGAAAAGGATTCATGTGTTTATGCCATTTTCACCCTCCTAAACAATCTTTCCATTCTGCATTATTTCAAATTTAGTTGCTAGACTTTCTTCCTGTCTTGCCTCACGAAGTAATATGTGCCTTTGTGTTAAATTCTCTGCTCATACTGTTCATTGGTCCCATACCATCCTAGAAACTTAGTCATTTATAAAAATTGCTTCTTGTTTCCATATCTATTTACTAGCCTAAAATCAATTTTCATTGTAAGTCATCTCAGACCATTTCGTTTATTTATTCACTGAGCGTGACTTGGAGAGAGCCCTCTCCTGTTCTGGTAGGGCTAGCTACCAGACTGAGCGTGGTTTGTGGTTACCTTGAATTTTGCCTTCCTTCAGCCTAAGGCGGATTTAGGTGCTAATAGCCTCTACAATGAGTTACGAGGTTCTATAAATAGAAAAGTGTGGGGCCCTTGACATTTTCCTTTGTGTCTCTTCACCTACCATCATGACTCTTCAACTATTACATGACTGTTACATTTGACCATCGACACTTAGTCTTTCACTTTTACAAGATTTTACATTACAATATGCACATGTACCCATGTGAGACAAAATAGGCTTAAGAAATCCATGCAAGACATCAATAAGACTCAGACAACTATGGGAAGACAAACTCTTCAACATCCTAGCGATGATAGATGGTGGCAAACTGATGCCAAGCTTGGTACTTTGTGATGGTGTCTGTGTGTTCAATGGTGACATCTTGTTGAAAGTGAACTTTTGCCTCCGTTGCATCTAGGTACACTGATCTGGCACCTCTGTCGAACTCGTCTGATAACATGCACATTATAGTCTTGAGTGCAGCCGAACCAGAAACATATTGATGCATAATGTCTATGTTGATCTCCAAGTTTGCGTTGGTGGTTGCATGCATCAACTCGTCAAAGTACATGTCCAGGTCCATTCAGACTTGGTTCTTTGACTTTGCCTTGGTGAGTGTGCTAATAGATGGGATCGCGTAAGCACGTATAATGGAATCCATGTTTCTAAACACCCATGCATGCGAAGCCTACAAACATGTGATGAACTACGGGAGTTCTTCATGGTTCTATATCTGAATCCTGATGTGTGCCTTCAACTCTACCACCTTCGGCTTCATCATCTTTGGAAAATGCAATGGGGCTCCTTTGTACCTCATTGTCCATGTTTTCATTCGGTCAACAACAGTGTGCAGATTTGACAATATGTGTGCTCTCCTAGCACAACACTACTACCAACCATTGAGATGGACAGCTGCCTTATGCACGGTGCCAAATCTGGAATACAACATCCGCATGACTATTTCGAGGGACGATACTTCATCTAGTATTGCTCTCTTCAACTCTACTCTAGTGGAAGATGTAACCTATTCTCCTCTTGGCTTGGCCGCTTGTAACTCCTTGGTCATGCGCTCGTTCTCTGCTATCAAGAATCGAATACTCGAGCTGGTGGCCTTGGCATATGCTCTGGTAGCATCGACCAATGTTGTTGGATGCTTGCACATATCTAATACAATCACTCATTCTTCAAACTGCGTAGGAGATGTGTGGACATTCGAAGTAGGCCCTTTGCGCGAATGCACAACTTTGTGTTGTGGTTCATTGAAATATATGTTGTGTATCTCTGCCTCCAGATTGTCTTCAAGGATCTTTGTGTCTCCTTGATCACTTGGGACTTTCTCTGCTTCCAGATCTAGTGAAGCTAGTGGGGTGACCTCTTGGTTATGAGACATAAGGTATGTATCTTGATCTAACTCTGGCTGCACCATGTCCATGTCCATATTTTCTAACATCTATTTGATCTCTTGAGCTAAGTCCTTCTCCTGCGACTGCTCACCCTGTTTTCTCTATGCCAGCTGCTTAGATGAGTCTATAAACTGTATGGGCACAATTTCATCAATTTGTGCATGTTGTGCCTCTTACTGTGTTTGTCCCTACTATGCTTCCTTCTCTCTCCTATGTAGCTCCTGTTCTTCCTAGAGTTGCTGCTTCAACTAATGAAACTTTTTTTTTGTTTCCTCCATTCTTTGTTTATCTCTTTGCCTTTGCGCGTCCTCTTGTCGCGCTATCGCCTCTTAGCCTCAATCTCCAAAGCTGCTTTCATCATGAGTGGGTATGCTTTGAACTTGCGACTTTGTTCTGCCTCTACACTGTCATCAACCTTTCTCTTGCCTTTGTCATGTGCAAGTCTGTTACCCTCTACTGCTGCTGATGATGGTGCTCTTTAAGCTGCTTCGCTAACCATTCCAAAACTATGCCAACCAGTTCATTGAGCCTAGAGAAGCTATTACAGTATCTCCATGGGTCTTCCTCAAGCCAATGGCATGCCCCATGCATCCAAGGAAATTGCACTCTCGCGCAGTGGTCCTTTACAAAGAAATGAAGGTCATACAGATTGAAACTTCTGGTGTCGAAAGTGAATCTTTTGGACTCTCCCATCTCGGCATGAGCATGCTTGAGATTTCATATCTCGTACAACCCAATCCATAAAGAAAGAGCGGGCCAAGGTGCCTTCTTCTTCCTGTGTAGTCCATCTCACAAGCTTGTCGAGATGTGATATGACACTTCTTGCATGACAAGCTTATCCATGGAAAACTTCGGCAAAACATGCTAAGGCTTCTCCAATTATACATCCGTATGAAGGTGCCTGTTAGAGTCGGTCTTGAGCCCTCCATCAGCGATCAAAACTCTTTGCATTTTTCATAGGTAGGTGTCTCATCAGTGTCAATTTTTTGCATCCCGTTAGGCATGCCATAACCCTGATGGAGGAGATGATGTGTTTATACCCCTCTTGGCATTGTTGGTTTAAGTCATTTCAGTTATTAAAGCTCTTTCAAGCTTGTCTTGTCTTCTCTTGAGGTCAATTTCCTAGGTCTAGGGTTTTGGTAAAAAATATTACAAGGTCATGTGTTTGAAAGTCAATGAGTGTTCAGTAAGCCATAGGGATGATTGTAAAGGTGTTTCTTCTAAATTTTTTATCTGGTACAGTTAATATTCACCTTGGATTTAAAAACCCTGTTTTTAAAGCCAAGGTCATTTTTCATTTATTTGTAAAAAAGTGATGAAATTTCAAAAGTCTTCAGTCAACAAAATGCAACCCTGGTCCCCTTGCCAAGGTCCCTCAAATGATCTACCTACAAAAAGAATCAAGCAAAAGCACTAAATCAGTCAATTTTAGGACAAAAGGAAACCAAAAAGATAACAGCATGTAAAGTTTAAAAGTGTCATGAGAAAACATTAGAAAGTGGGTTTTGGCCATGAAATTTTTTCAAATGAAATTTATAAAGGCCCAAACTCCCTCCTTGCACTCTCATTGTGTATTCATAACCCTTGCAAGAGTGATTGGGCGCACTTCCAAGAGAATTGAGGCAAAATCGGGCTCAGGACAGGTGCGCGACATGTTGGGAGGTGCGCGACATGTCAGAGGGTCTCACAGAGTGTAATTTTGCAACTGGCGCGACACGTTGGGAGGTGCGCGACATGTTGGGTATGTTGCGCGACATGTCAAGCTAGTCTTCCCCAGCTCATTTCAGAATTGCTCAAGCCTCCTTTACTTCATCAAATTGTTTGAGCATAAAATTCAGCATTTTTTACAAGCAGAAACAGCAGTCCAGTTTGTCCACTTTGCTCCTAAACTATGTCAGAAACCGAAACTTATGAGCAAAGTGATGACCAATCATCAGCAGAAATTGAGGAACAGAGGCAGCCACGTAGGAGTGGTAAGGGTGGACATCATAAGCGAGAGGAGCCCACTTCTTTGATAGAGTTACAAGCTTGTCCTCTTGCCGTATCATGTTTTCGGTATATGT
>APFE031528240.1:2712-23321 GCA_000404065.3 Pinus taeda
CTCCACATGGAGAGACATGAAGAGAAGTATTCTTGTATGAACATGCATATGGCTTGTGGAGTGTTCTCCTTCCTTAAGGAGTGATTGTATGGTGTTGCCCTACCATAAGGGTTTGATATTAATAAAGAAGCATTTCTATCTATGAATATCTTGTTATTCTTGGGTTATTTCTAATACCATAATATTTCCGGTTTAGATATACAACAGAATTCATAAGGCAATGCCAGGAATGGGAATAATGGTGCCCATTTCCGAGGTCAATGAAGCAGAGAAGCCAACATCGACTTCCAGTGACAGTTCTGCAACAAGAATTCCCAGCCTAAGGCAGACAGATGTAGAGGGAGGGAGGGTAAACAGAGGGTTCGAGAGGCTCCATATTATTTACAACAGCTTCCGGATCTCGACCTGAGGGGCCATTTAATGCTTCTCGCAGGCTTACCTGCGTTTGTCTTAGGTGAGCGTTGAATAGAGCACCACCCACCGTCTGGCAGGTCCGATGGCCGGTGGTCCATTGGGTGGCCATTAATGGTCTTGAATTTCACCTGCATTTGGGTAACATTGCTTCTACTATTAGCTCTGAAGTGATTACATAATAATAACCCACATATTATTAATACCCACTTGTAAACCTACACCTGAGATTTTCCAAATCTCCTCATTCCTAATAAAGGTGTTCCTCCGTTACATTACTTGTTGGATATTCTATCTCTGTTCAAAATTATTATCTTGTATACCCTATCTTCATTAGATACTATTACCGAGTCAATGGAGATAAATTATCAAACCCTTTATGATACTGCTCCTAGAATGACCTGGGATTAATTGGTGCATCCCAAAATTTTCCAGTTTCCTTTTAATAATCTAGATACATCATCCAATTGAGGCTCCAGACTGATTAGCAACAAACTATTGATAAGGTTGGACTTATCCCCATTGTTTACTTAAAATCACAACTCATTCTTAATGTAAGATTTCATATGCTCCTGAGCACTGCTCTCGAGCTTTATAGCCAAAGTTTTTTTTTTCTTTTCTCTACTAAAGTATACAACATTTTGTTTCACAACTTACAAGAATAAATATACCTACTTGTTGATATTGTGCATCATAGGCTATCCTATACAGTCTACATTGAATAATTTTCAATCATTTCTAGTGAATTTTCTCATAGAAATAAGCATGCACAAATATTTAAAAGAGTGATAGTGAGTATAGAAATATAAGGTTTTTCCTCCTAATTTTCCAAAAGTCATCATTAAGAAATTCCTATGCTAAATCTTGACTTACTAATTGATGACATAATTATATCCTTTCTTAACAAGCTATTCATTCCAGATACACTAACCACTAGTAAACTTTACCAGATCAACACCTAACTAGAATGATCCAGTCCTTTACATAAATAACATATTATATAGATATAACTATAAGCATCTTAATAATCATTGTATTTGTCACAAAGTTAAATTTTCACATAATTTTATAACAAGAGTAACTATGGAATTCATACTGAAATGAGCACACTCGTCACCCAAGCACGAACTGCAACTCCAGTTCCTCTGAGCTAAGAGTACTTTCCAAAGAATCAACAACATTTGTTCATTATTTCCTGGGTATTTCATACCTTTCTTCCATGTTGGACATTTCCTTTAGCAATCTTCCACTTTTGTGGTCATCCATAATCACTTGCCTAGGATTTTCCTTAAAATCTCGCCTTTATCTCCCATGATGCTTTATGCTTATCCAGCTTAGCATATTTCCCCAATTTAATGGATCTTTCTCTCCCATCCATTATGTTTGTCTAGAATCTTATCTAGAAACTTTACCATGGAACAATTATTTTATGAAAGAATCCCATCTTCAAGCACCACATTCCTCAATAATTTAAGTTCATATTTTTATTATTACGAATATTTATTTACATAAATGTTTCCATTGACTTCATGGTTTTTCTTCCATTCTTTCCAACATACTTTAGTCTTAAATAAAACAATATTACAATGACATAGGGGTATTACATTATTCCCCCCTTTTATTGACACCATCCTTGGTGTTTATTTCCTAGTTTCCTCCTTTTGAAAAAATGTTGGACAACTTTCCTACATTTCCTCTTCTCACTACCATGTAGTCTCTTCAGCAGTAAATGCTTCCATTGCACTTTAACTCGAATGACGACTCAATTCCAGAACCAAGTCTCTTTCTGATATAAGATACAAAGAGGCCCTTTCTGAAAATCTCCTTCGTTTTCCACATGTAGCATTTTCCAATAAATAGGTAGCTGCTTCAAAAGTCAAATTTTCCCATCATACTTCTACCTGACTTAATATTTTCTATTTTTTTCAAATCTAGGATACAAAGGAGTTCCTCCAATAGTCTCCTTTCATTGCTACTTGCAACATTTGTTCCAATCAATTGTGTAAGAGTTAACATGTACATAAAAAAACATCATGAACCTTATTATAACTGGTTAATGCTAATTGATAAGCTACGTGTTCAATTTCTACCCGTAATTTAACCATAATTCCCCATTTTGAATTTCCTTGCATATTTAGTAGAAGAAAGGAAATGCCTCCTCTTCCAGTATGTTTGTACCCATGCTAACATCTGCTTCCTGCAATTCACCTACACCTGTCACACTATTTGCATGACTTCAAACCATGTCATTAACATTAAGATAACATCACGACAATGCCACAGTCTCATTTTGTTCATTAATTCACAACTATATCCAATGACATGGTTGTGATCTATTATGGAATTCAAAATAAGAATTTTCGACTTTTTCTTTCATATTTCTTACATAGAATAAATAGTGATTACCAAACTATTTGCATCATTTCATTTTATGCTATGAGTATGATACCTTGTATCCAATACGCATCCATCATGCATACTTCAGTGTAAGATAACTTACTAATACTAGTTCCATTTTCAAAGTGGACCTAGTCAAGTACTTTGTGATCATTTTGTTAAGTATTTCCATACACTTCCTTAAACCGATGAATATATAAGGACATTATCAACATAGATACTTAAGGAGAATCTTGATACACTTGATTTTCATGGTTTACTATGAAAATTATTTTCCCTGTGTATAACCACGAATCCTTTTACTTTTTCATTTATATATGCATTAACACACAATATGTTGTGAAATTGTTTTCACCTATTCCAGACATCTTCACTCTTACGTGTATATATTTACATTACTAAGAAAATTAAGTTTAAATATTTTCTTCCATGGTTTGGCTGCACTATTTAACAATTTTCGTCTTAAGGTTTTTCCATTCTATTAGACTACTCCATTGCTTTCCAATCCATATTCCTAGTTTATCCAGTTGCCTCATTTTAGTCCACCACTTCATAGTTATTTTTTATTCAACAATCCTCTAATTTTGAAACTTTCTAATGGATCTATAATACTAACTTCTCATCGCACAAAATTTTTAGGGTCATTTTTCCTAAATTAGATGCCCAATTGAGGGAAATTTTTTTATTGATTTAAGCGTTGGTCAATTTAATGATTTCGGTATAAAGCTGATAATTTATGCATCATTTCTGCATTGTCTTCTAGTGAATTCATACTTGTTTAATCCCTTGAGGCACCAATATTTAATTTTTTTGGCAATATATTATCTTCTTCCACATATATAACACATATTTAGTAAAATTTTCCCATATGTGATTTTCCACCTTACTTTAAAGTCTATTTTAGTGCACTAAGTTTGCTGGTTATGAATTCCACTCTCTCCCAATACATAATATCTATTCCATTTTACTTAAGAGTCCTCTTACTACATTTTATAGTACAATTGAAAATACCTACAGTTAAATAGATAATGACATCGAGAGTTGTGTATTCTACAACACGCTTGATAAAATACAATTTAGATTTCGATTATGAGCTGAGATTCAACTTGAATGAAACCCTATGATACTTTGTTATGTTTCCAGTGTTGGTTGCAACTACAAGTCCTTCTTTAAAATCTTATATGATTGTGTATTATATACTAGAGAACATTTGTTCCATGAGATTTACCTGTTTTAGAATAGGGTGTAACTATAAGTTTCCTATCTCATCTCTTCCTTTTACCCTAATCTATGATCACCTGATATTGCTCACAGATATGCATCTTAGGGACTCCTTTGTCAACTAATAGTTTTAATAAAACTTCAAAGAAAAGATAATATAATTTCAAAGAAAGAAGTTCAACACAATTGTTTTTGCTTTTGCTTAGACCTACCTTGAAAAAACAATTATGGTCAAACCATGGGCTGCCTTTCCAAGATGAAAATAATGAACTACTATGTGACATCCCATAGGGATACTTATCCATTGCACACTCACTATTTTGGATGTGGTCTTATATTCCGACAAGTCTTTAAGGTGAAAAAATTATATCATGTAAAATAAGTCATCTGAGAATCTAAAATAGCCTAATGATCACACCATCTTCAACTATTATTTACCCATGAGGTCCCTCATGTCTACTTAAATAAGAACTCCATCCTAATTAGAATCATAATCAGTTCACCTACAAGCATATGTTGTAAGTCCTTATGGTAGTTTGATAGAAAAATCATATGATCCACAAAACTTAGTTAGATCACCCATTACCTCTGATGTTCATTGTAGACATTTATAATATTTCTCATAGAGTACAATAAAACATACAATAGGATTGGTGATCTATAGAAACCTACTCTTTAGGGATTATGGTAAATGTATTATCCTCGTAGGAAATAATGTAAGAAGTCTCAAGAAAATGTGAAGAGTTAGGTGGAATCCAAAAACCCTTTTAGTAAATGAAAACACATGTTATAAAATATTGTACTCATATGTATATCATAACAATTTCAGGTATCACCCACTTATATACTCAATTCTTCATTTTCCAGTGTATTAGAGTAGGAGTATTAGAGAAAACATGCACCATTTCTAGATGGGATAGTAGGAGATAAACTGTATGACTTATAAGTTGATGAAATATTGTGGCACACGTTGAATAACTGAATTCCTTAGAGATATCTCTCATATAGTTTAGAATAACAGAACGTTGGTATCATAAAATGCTAAAGTGGTGAGAAATATAAGAATTGTTTGAGTTCATTTAGGATTGGACTTAGTTGGTTTAGTCCCATTTCCTTTTATTTTATAGTTTGTGAGTTTATTACCCTTCTTGTAGCTTTCACTTCCATTTTATACACTAAGATATTAATTCTTATTTTTTGTTAGTAACTCTACAATATAAAATTTAAATTGCAATGTTCATGATAGCCCATTTATCTACTGGATAAAATGATCATCTACTTGTCACTCTACAAGCAAAAATAGGAATTAGTAAATGCAACATCCCATTTGCAAGGATTCCTTTTAATTTGGGGAAAACCATTGTCTATTAAGTGAGCCTATGTTGCTATTCTAGATTGGCAATACAAAAGTAAAGGTTGGTTGATCTTTGATTGTTTCATGGTATACTATAATACCTTGGTAAATATCATAAAAGATCAATGAGTGAAAGTTTAGAAAAATAGCCACTCTGCCCTTTATATTTGGCATAACCCTTTTATTAAATTGTAGTTGGATCAAATTTAATCATATCATCTGCTGCCATCTTTCTCGGGTTCTTATCCAACACTCTCTTTGTTGCTTTCTTAAGTGCCTAAAATATCCCATTCCTTTACAAAAAACTTTCTAGTTTTTACAATTTTATTTTTTGTACAACCCGTCTATTGGGTTTTCCGAAATGAAAATGGTGTTCTTTCTTTATAAAACATTGTCTCTAAAGTATTCAGGAAGATCAAATTTTCTACGCACACCTCCCCATGTGTGTGCCTGCAATAATTTAAGAAACTAAGTTATTTTTCTGTTTTCAACCACCACTCATGAAAACTACTGTGTGTGGTCTTTCTTACTCAGCCAAAACTTCTAGTAGTTTTTCCTAGGATGTAGCATCGAACTTTAGTGTGATGACAGTTGTAATATATGGAACTTCAAGCCTTGACCCAATATGCTTGAACAAAAGGAGAACCCTTTTATATTACCAATCAATATCTTCCTACCGAATTCCTTCTAGGTTTGTGTGTACTCGATCTTGTCATGTTTACTTTAACTTTCAATGGATTGTTTAGACAACATATTCTTACAATAATTTCATCCTCGTTGAACCAATACATGCTTAATAATATAGGAAGTTCATGGAATGTTACCTCTAAAAAGTGTTCCCTAATGCCACTGTAAGGGAAGTGGTAAGAATAATCTATATTAAAACAGTGGAACAACTAAAAAACCTTTTTTGATTTTATGATAATGGCCACTAGGTCCGAGGCTTGAACCTAAGTCTCTAATACGACTTGTTAGATACCTAAGTCTCTAAAGTAGGAACTAGAGTAAGTATATATATATATATATATATATATATATATATATATATATATATATATATAATATATATATATATATAATACTTACTCTAGTTCCTACTTTCTTTCTTTCATTCACTAAGAGGGTAGCCATTATGTGTTTATTTTTTTTAAGGTTGTGATAAAATGTCACATAAATATTAATTAAAATTACATACCCTCATATACACGCTGCTTAGGTGTACATAATTTAATTACACACCCCCTCTATATGTATCCATTGGACTTACATCATTAAAGGTTTAACTATCCATGCAACATATTTATCATAACTTTAGGGAAATTTTGCATACCTCGCGCAACCTTGGTGAAATATCCTTGTTTAATTTGTTTTATTTTAAACACCACCTAATGAAAATCATATGACATCTATATATATCCCCATTCCTATTTGAATTAAAACAAATGCAAGAATGTTTGTCCCTAAGAACCATGAAAATTTTTCGTTAACTATATATCAATACTTAGTTTATTATTGTTAACTTTCATTACCTTTTGTTAACACCATTCATCCATACACCCGACAATTGATGGAAAGGGTGTACGCCTGGGTTGTTGCATGGAAAATCCACTTCTGCCATGCACCCTCTATCACATGTTGGTTACATGGAGGTGAGAGGGGCATCAATCTTGGAATTTGGTGAACGGTCCAGATTGGTCGAGGAAATCCAACAGTGGTGGGGTGATCTTGGAAACCCTAACCTCTTTTTCGTCTAGTCTTCTCCTTCCGCATGTTTCATTTCTTCCATTTTCTTGACCTTGTCATTTTGAAATGCTAGCAGTTCACTATAGGTCGTGCCTGCAGGTAGCATAACCCGCCATTTGTTGGCTTTGAATTCTTGGTGAGAGATGGAACTGTGCCAATGACTCATTTTATAGCTTACACCCGAGTATCACTTCCTGCCTCCTATGTTACAATGAAGTTTCTATTGTTATGTTCTGCATTTCCAGTTCCGGAACAAGGTCTATTGGTCTTCCAAGGTACTGGGTGCGACATTGGTGTTGTCGCTGTCGTTGAACGAAATGGTAGCCCCTTATAACTGCTCTAACTGTGTTTTCCCTTAGAACCTATTTTTCATTACCTCATTTTGTAATTTATACGTTTCTATTACTTTCCTAAATTTGTACTTCAGATAACCATGGTCTTCCAGAATTCTCGTTCCGCATTGGTTTCGTAGGCTATTCATCTGTACGGCTAGGGGAGCTTTGAACAGGTAATTAATATTGTTCTGGAATGGGTGAAAGGTTATGGTCAATCCTCATCGTCACTGGGTTTTTATGCAAATATAATCTACTAACCCATATTTTCTTTGGTAGTTGGGATGACGAAGCATCTGTTGAGCCAGGTCAGCACACAGGTGAACATATTTGTTTTGTTGGTACTTATGTTTATACCCTTTGCTAAGGTGTTTTTCTCCCTATACATTGACAGCGATAACCTCAAGTTTTTTCCTTATAGGTACAAGTTAACCCTTTTTGATGCACCTCGCAACCAGTCCTCACTCTCACGTCTAATGGTTGCTCCGCTCCGTGATAGGTCGTTGATCTTCTAAATTGCAAAGGAATTACTTAAGGAGAGGAATCTTTGTTCATATTTAGTTCTATGCTGTATATGAATCTTGGATTCACATTGTTGTTTTGGATTTATAAGCTCACATCGAGTTCCGTGGTCTGGTTTATAAATTCCCATTTAGGTCCAAGACTTCCTTGAACACGAGAAGTCTAAGGCCGATAAGGGTGTAAATGGAAATGCCTTTTTTTTAATGGAATAGTTACCCGTAGCATTCCTACAATTATAGATGTATTTCAAAGGAGTCTATTTATTTATTTTGTTATTCTCTCCGTGACATACTTACTTTCTTCTAGTTTTAATATTTGACTAAAAACCCTTGCTAATTCCATAATTGAGGATGGATTTCAACGCAAATGCTTTGCTATGCAGATATTATTTGTTTAATAGTATATCTTTGACCAATGTTGGAAACTATACATATTTCTGTATATTCTGAAAATACTCATTTTTATATATCTATCAGTAGTAATATTTTATTGATTTGATATTGTATAGCGTTAATGAAATACTCAGCATGTGAGGTGCTTATTATTATGCGTAGATATTCATTGTTTCACATATTATTTGGAAAATGCATCACACATATTGTTGGGCTGCTTAACTGTGTTAGGACTCTGTCATGCCTAGTACTTAGTGTACATTTCAACTATTCCCTATGAGGAGGGCCTCTAATCTATTTTTGATTTAATAGTAAGCTACTATATAATACTTAACACCAAGTGTCTATGCTTTGATTTCGTCGATTTACATTTGCTGGGTAAGAAGGCAATAACGATGATTTTCTATAATTAGAATTATCCCTCTCCTCACCTAGATTCTACTGTTAGCAGTGAAGCGGTTACACCCGCGTATTATTAATACTTACCTGTAAACCTACACCAAAGATTTTCCAAATTTCCTAATTCCTAAAAATGGGGTTCTTCCATTCGATTACTTATAGGATCTTCGATCTATGTTCAAAATTATTATCTTGTATACCGTAGCTGCATTAGCTACTATTACCCAGTCAATAGAGATAGAGTATCAAACCCCTTCTGATACTTCTCCTGGAATGAGACAGGATTAATTGGTTGATCACGAAATTCTCCAATTTTCTTTTAATAATCTAGATACATAATTCTAATCGGGATTCCAAACCTATTATCAAAAAATTGCTGATACAATTGGGTCTTTCCGCATTGTTTACTTAAAATCCAACTCATTCTTAATGTAAGATTTCATTTTCTCCTAAGCACTACTCTCGAGCTTTATAGCTAAAGTTTTGATTTTTCTTTTCTTTGTTAAAGTATACAGATTTTATTTTCACAACTTACCTGCGTAAAGATACCTCCTCTTTGATACTGATCATCATAGGCTATCCTAAACACTCTGCATCGCATAATTTCCAATCATCTATAGTGAATTTGCTCACATAGATAAGCATGCACAATATTTAAAAGAGTGATAGCCAGTACAAAAATATAAGGTTTTTCTTCTTAATTTTTCGAAAGTCATCCTTCAGAAATTACTATGCTAATTGTTAACTTACTCATTGATGACATAATTATATCCTTTCTCAACAAGCTATTCATTCCACATACACTAACCAACAATAAAATTTACTTGATCAAAACCTAACCTGAATGATCGAGTCCTTTGCATAAATAACATATTATATAGATATAACCATAAGCATCTTAATAATCATTGTATTTGTCAGAGATTTAAAATTTCATAGAATTTTCTAACCAGAGTAACTATGGAACATGAACTTCACCTCGAGTTCCCCTGAGCCGAGCTGAGAGTAATTGCCAAAGAATCAATATTTCACACCTTTCTTCCATGTTGGATGTTTCTTTTAGCGGTGTCTTGCTTTTGTGGTCATCCACAATCACTTGCCTAGGATTTTCTTTAGAAGCTTGCCTTTATCTCCCGCGATGCTTTATGCTTATCCAACTTAGCATCTTTCCCCATCTAAGCAACTTAATGGATCTTTCTCTCTCATCCATTAAGTTTATCTATAATTTTATCTAGAAACTTTACCATGGAAGAATTGCTTTAGACAAGAATCATTTCTTCAAGTATCTCCCTCCTTAGTACTTTAAATTCATATTTTTATTAATAAAAATAATTATTTATTTAAATCTTTCCATGTACTTCATTGATTTTCTTCCATTCTTTCCAACATGCATCGTCTTAAATAAAACAATTTTACAATGATGGAGGGGTACTACAATACCACAAGAATTGGTAGATGATAAACATTATATTTAGAGCTCCTCTATTCTACCCTCACTAGTAAGTGATTTACAAGAGGAATCACAAGAGAACTATCAAATGAAAATGCCTCGATTTCTTGTAATATCCCTCCAATAGTGTTGCTGCATAACTTATAACTTTTCTCTACAACCCCTAATTTGAAGAATTTTTATTTTTAAATAATATAACTTGTGGAGAGGAATACATATATATAATTAGTTCCTATGGATTCCACTCCAAAAGTTTCAGATATCGATTTGAAATTTGCAACCCAATTTTTTTATACTGTCTCATTTTTTTTCATTTTTAGTGAGAACATGATGAGCGAAAATCAACGACTATCATACCAGCTTAAAAAAATTGAAAGAGAGAGACAATGGGTTGGGGGAATTTGGTCATGACAGGTTAGAAATGCAGCTACAAATCCCAAAAGGTTGAGGAAGAATTCTCCATGAAATTAATACTCAAATGAGTATTGTGTCTGGATTGATAATAAACAAGATAATTCTATGTTAAGCAAATGACCACAAGTATCTCTATGTGACTTAGGGGGTTGGAATTGCACCTTTAAATCATAAAAGATGGCTAAAGACAACTCTATCAAAATAATACTCAAATTAGTAGTGTGTTTGTGTTGATAATAGATAAGATGAGTTCAGATAATTTTATCAATGATAATAAAATCACCACAAATACCTCAATGTGACTAGTAAGCACAAGAGTATCAACACACTCTGGGAGAGTAAAAAGAGTAAAATACTTGTCCTGTATAAAAGGATGTTAAGAAGATATATACTAAGATCTAAAAAAGAAAACATTCATTTGAAAAATAAAGATATGCATGAACCTTTGCAGGTGACAATCAACACTCCATGGAGTGATGCCCTGCAGGAGTATATAAAAGGAAGGTAATGTATCCTTATCTTCATTGTATGTGCTTGTTGAAGATAAAGAAGGGACACTAAATTCCTGCTCTGGATATTTGTCTCTCTTGACATATGAGGTTGAAAGGAAAACTTTTGATATATGATTGTCACAAAGTATTCGAAGAAGAGCTGATGTTTGGTGTGAATCATTGTGCCAAGAGAGCGAGTTGTTGATGGAAGGGTTAGCCCTTTATTGGGATCTAGGTTGGTGATTATGCAAGGGTTTCATATATTTGAACTTTGTCGGAATGGTGCTACTAGCTACTATTCCCCTTAGTGTACTTGTTTGATGGTTTAATTGAAAAAAAGGATGTGATCATCTGATTGGTGTCTTGAACCAGGAAGTATGGAGATCTAATGCCTCTTTCATAAACAATTCCAAATACCTCTTTTCCAGGCACCAATAAAAGATAGAGTTTTAAGATTCCTCAAAGAGGAAATATAATCGATTTTGTGTCTCATTGTAGATAGGGTAGTGAAAATTAAAATTCTTCCCCAACTTCTTTTTATGCAAATGACATAGCTAGCATATCATGTCTCATCATGAAATTTGATGTTTGGTCTTAAATTGAAGCCTGAGGCCACTCAAAATTGTCCCAAGAATATATGAAGCATGTGCTTCAAATGTTGTACTATGTATGGGGATTAGAAGATAAGACTGTCTATGAGAACCAAGATTTGTGTAGAATGCCAACTTGTGCCTGAATCATATTAGTGGTTCAAACTAGGTGACCTAAACAGATGGTTTGTAATTTCATCTTTGATGATATTGTTCATCTCGTGTTTGTGTGTTAGGAAATGTTTGGATTTAATAAAATAATACCTAAAAGGTGGTAGGTGGTCCACTAAAATTCAATTTGACTCGAGAAGGCATAAGAACTTTGAATGCTAGTAACCCCAAGCACACCCTTTAGGCCTATTTAAGCTATGTGACTAGTTTCTCATGGTACAAGCGACTCTTTGTTGAGATTTTATCTCCCACCAACCTGCCATTGGACAAAATATCAAGATAATTATGGTATAATGCCTTGGCCCATGCCTAGCATGATTTAGAAAGGAGATACATCATACACACAATGTGGATAATAAAGGCTTTTCACACAATGTAAATTTCTTATCAATTGGGATATCTCCCATAGTTAGACGCAAGGGAAATAATGCCTTCATGGGCTCTAATATAGGCTTTGATACACTGAAAGGACTGGATAACAATATTTTTTTCTTTGGTTTTAGTCTCTAGCACTTATTTAGTGGACCTTCATGGAATTACTTGGGACATTTCCATGTATACACTATAGTAGGTTTTAACTAGAGGAAGTTTGTCGCTTTTTCCATTTCTAGTCATGCCATCATGCAACAGAAAAAAATAAAAAATAAAAATAAAATAAAAAATAAAAATAAATAAATAAATATAAATAAATAAATTGTAACTTATACACACACACACACACACATATATAAGATTGGTAGGAACTACATCTTCATCATGTCCAATTTTCACCCTGATCGGGTGGGGATAACACAATATTTAATCCCAAGACTTCCAATTCGGTGAGACTTCATTTCCACAGCCATTGCCAATTGAGCTACCCCAAGAGAACTATAACTCCTATATTTTGAGATGAGAAAATAAATTACATTTTGAACGTGATACAAACATTAAAACCAAAATTATTCTCTTAACACAATAACTTCAAATTGTGTTTCTTCTATCTTCTATACTCTTAACAAATAACAATTGTTTGTGCCTTACAATCAAAACTGAAGTCCATGACTTTGGAAGTTAGACTAGCATCACAAAGAATAAAAAGTTTTCATAACCAACACCTTATGTTAGTTGTTAACATCTACATCTTAGTCATGTTCATTGGGGAATTTTTTCTAGAAAGGTAATATTTCATGATGTATTTTCTTCTTAGCATTAATCAAATAGAAGATATATTTGCTAAAATAAAATGCTTAATGAAGGCTTGTCTGTGATAAATTCTATCATATCAAAGAGTTTTATTATAATACTTAATTTTATTTCTTTCTACCTTGTTTTCCCTTGTTTCAACTTTCAAGATGAGAAACATGCTTTTAAATTTTTAATAAATGAATTAGTAAGCTTTGTTTGTATAAAAAGTGATAAAATAACATTTTGAAATGTTTCAGTGGCATATCTAGAGTTTCTATCATCTTGTTTTTAGGCTTGCATTTTGTCTTCATGTTGTTTTTGTGTTCATTTAATTAGGTACCTTGTTGTATTTTTGTTGACGATGGAAGATTCTATGAAATTAGGTGCATGTAGTGTAGACATTTCTCCATAGATATTTTGTGTGTTCAGTCTTTATTTACTTGAAGACATCTACAAGCAAAAATGTGAGACTTGTGAGGATTTGTGGAAACAAGACAATATATGTTAACTTTGAAGCCCAATCATTGCATGAATTAGATTGGATTCATTGTTGCATATCACTTGAACTTGGAGTATGTGTCCTTATTTATTCCTAGTTTATATTATTTTTAAATGAGGTTGACAAGGCATAAAACTTGAGTAATTTATTGCAATGTGTTTTTATAAGCTGCGAGTCCTAGGAAGTGTGTGATGTGAAAGATTCTAGATATTTGTTTTGAAGTGGTTCTAGGGTGTTTAAGAATTAGCCATATATGGTGACACTAAATATTCTTACCTGGAGTATTTACCATGTCTATTTATATCTCATTTTCAGATATCTGCTATTGAAGAGCAGGTCTACCAAACACTAAAGGTTGAAGCTTTTAATATCACACTAGCTAATGTGAAATTTTTCAGAGTAGATCCAATTTCCAAATTGGAAGATGCTCATGAGGAGTACATCTAGATGGATTAATCATAAAATTGGCATAATATAATTTAGTTGTATTAAAATTCATATAGTTTTATAAGGATTTAGGGAGGAAATTTAACATTGTTGTTAACAATAAATGCAACATCATGGCCTAAGAAGGGATTTCCCATCATAATATACATCATGGCTCCAAGTTGATTTCAAGGGAGAAGGATAAAATACATCACCGATATATTGCATGACTATAGAAATAAAATTATGTGCAAAGAGAGTATTATTAACATTAGAATTGGATTCCTTTGTGTGCTCCTTGAGGCCAGCCACAACAATGGTTTGTAAGGGGATGGTAGACAAATCAACCTCCATGCGGTGAAACACTATAATGAGCATTTTGGTAAGAGATCTATACAAGCTAAGTTGAGGGAGAAAAACAAAAAGAAAGGAAGAGAACATATTATTCATCGCCTTAATATTGGATTTATGTTTCTCATTGAGAAGCATTATGAATGTGTAGGTTCTTAATAATTCAATTAAGGATGTGAATGTAATCTTTACCCACTTAGTATACTTTGACATACTTTCACAACCTCTTTGGAAAAGAAAGGCTGTCATATTCCATCTTAAGAAAGACACAAGAAGGCTCCCATCTTAGCAAAGGCCTTGCCAATTTCTACATGCTAGATAACAATTACTAGGAAAATGTGCATGTTGGTAGTTCCGAATAAAAAAGATACAATATCTAAGGAAAATATTCATGTGATAGGTGCAAAATTTAAGCTGTTAGAATGAATTAAGGTTCAACAACCACCACAACATAATATTGAGATAGTCATAATATAGAGTCATTCCAACATCAACTCTTTAACAAAAAGAAATATAATAGCTTAGAAATAAAACCCTCAACAATCACATACTAGATGAAATCCATGCCTTAGTGGAGATGATAACTTATCTCTTTATCATATTATTATAGGGAAAATTTTAAGGATGCAATTTTATCTTAAATTTTAACGACCTTGGATTTTAAAATGTTTGATGATAATTTTGTAAAAATGTTTAGATTTTTAATTATTTTATATTAGACAATATATAATATTGGTCATCTTTAAGGTAAAATAATTTTATAATATAAAATTTGAGTGAACTCATTTTTAGAAAAATGGAAATTGGTGAATATTTTTTTTGAAAATATGGAATTTTAGCTCACCTACTAATATTAGCCCCTAAAATTTTCACTAATTATTATATAAACTTTCTCACATAAACTTTCTCACAGCACAACCGAATTCGATAAACCAAATTCTATCGAATTCTATCGGCTCATATTTCAATCCTATCCAAAAGGAAAAGCTTTCTATCCGCTAATCCCTACACTGACTCTCGGTAATCACTATAGGAGTCAATCACTATAGTTCATTACTTTGGGCAGATGAAGAGCTGAATCTGCTATTTGTCATTATTATTTCACGTCGGCCCTTTCTTACATCTCTCCCAAAACACTTCTCTGAGGTGTCAGCCTCAACCATGACAATATAGTGTATAAACTTCGTAAAATTGTTGAACATGCTTGAAAAAATCAATATGTTCCGCAAAATTTCCATTAAGGAGTGTCTATTTAGGTTAATGCCAATTTCTAGGCATATTAGGATGTTCTAAACCCCTTGTAAAAAACAATTTTATGAACTCGGTATAAGGATTATCAAGGTTATGAGTGAGCTCTGACCACAAAGACGGAGAGAAAATGGGATGTGAAGTAAGTTAATCATAAATTTACAGCCATTTGCACTCCATGTATTCTCAACTAGCTACATTGGCCTATATTCCTTTTGAATTTGGTTGTAGTTGTGTCATTTTCCAAGTGAATTTAGATTGTGAAATTGAGGATAATTATGCCTTTGCCTTGGTCTTGACCCCTGATAACAATCTGCTATTTTAGTCTTGTCCAACCATGTTTTGATGGATACCACAACATCGCGGGTTTTCACATGGTAGTTTTTTAGGGCTTGACACGGAGGTGGGCTTAGACATCCAACGATTAAATTGATGTATTGTAAGTTGTAAACATTGTTTAGTAAATGACCGAAGTATTTTATCCACTCACATGTGCACTTTAAAAAAAGTGACTTTAGTGTTTTACCATATAAATGTAAATGTGTTAGAAACTAGTAAAGGTTGAACACATAGTTTTGTAGAACAAAAATACTAAAAAGAAATGATTCATTAAAAAATATGTTACAATGCTCATGATATAGTATTACTGGGTGAAGATACCAAGGTGATACAATATAGTGGTGATCAATGAGAAAACTTAACACCTACAACAAGTTCCAGAGATAACTAGAGATAACTAGTCAGTTGCGGAGCTAAAAAGGAGCAAATCAAGGAGTAAATCATGCAAAAGGAATCTTGCATGCAATCCCATGCTCTAACTAGGAGTCCACATGTAGATGTGCAATAGTTGCATGTTAGCATATTCTAACTAAAAGCCTTCATGTAAGTGTATAGTAGTTCCAACAATAAATTTTATATATTATTGTGAAATTTTTTTGTGTATTATTGTGAAGAATAAAGATAGGTAGGTAACATACACCCTCAACTAACGCCCTAAGAAAAGTGATGAAAATCAACCATTATTATGCCAACACTAGATTGGGTTTGGAAAGTCGAAATTATTTGAACGAGTAGGAAAGTATAATGAGTAGGAATATCAGTCAATAGAGTTGAATCCATGTTTAGTTCCCAGTCATTGTTAGTGGCAGACGTACGAAAACGTGATTCAGAGAATGGAATGAGATGAGTGGGGGAGAAATAGGAGCAACTTAAGTATAGGTGGACTTTGATTAGAAGGCAATGGGATGAATAGGTATCTAGTGGTGGAATTTCGAGAAACTTGTGCTAACGGTGGGTGGGCTTATAGAAACAACTAAAAATGAAAGAAACATGTTCAATTTTCGAAGCAATTATTCCCATAAACCTCTTCCCTTAGAACCTCTCCGGGAACATATGAACGATTTCTACCCAAATGATCAGGAAGGTAGGCTTCTATTCATAGTGTTCATAGCCCAGCCATGCTAGTTTTTATATTTGATGGAGCGAATGAGAACAACTGATGCCATCCAGAGATCTGAGCTTCTTACTGCCTTAACAAACGAGGCATATCCAGAGACATTATCACAACACTTCCACACAAAATAGTTTACAAGATCTCTCTCCCATGCGTTATACATTCACCTTTTTTAGATCAACCGCTCCATTCCTTTCGTACGAAACACCTTGATTTGGCGCACTCTCCTTTCATTTGCAATTCGATGTGGCCCAACCGTTCAGTAAGAAGTTCAACTGTTTTCAAATTAGGGAGAAATCAAAGAGGCGTAGAAGGGACTAGGAGAGAAAGAATGGAACTAAGAAATGTTCTGGAGTTTCAAATTCGATCCTTGTTTGTGTTGTAGTGTGTTCACAGAACAAGTGGTATTCGAGTAGAATTAGCTGAAGTTTTGTTGATTCCCATGTGGTCCTGAAGAACGCTATGCATAGGGGAAGAGAGGTCGGAAGTGCTGAGGACTCGGTGATAAATAATTGAGTCACTTTTTTGAAGTGAATGGGGCCATAACACAGAAGTTACCACCAAAACATTTTGGTCTCTGATATAGTATCGTACCAGTGGCAGGCTTGCCGTGTTACTGCAAACTAAATCTGACCGCGCGAAGTAAACCCTAGCTGCAAGTTTCAGGCCAAGTGGAAGAGACTGTTCCAAAGAGCAGACAATCCAACAATATCATGTAATAACAAAAGGAACCAACGAACATAAAAGAGTGGAAAGGTAAGATTGATACCTGGTCAGAAACCCCACATCCACCGCAAGTTCGATGTCCTATAGATGAATGGCTTCCTCAAAAATAATGTCACCAAATGAAAAAAAGGAAATTCTGTTAAGAGTTAAAAATCTAATGAAACAATTTTAATCATGTAAATGTGTTAGAAAACCTGCACAGATGAATCTAGCTAGTAAAGGTTGAACACGCGGCTTTGCAGAACAAAAACATTAAAAGAAAATTGAAAGAAGAAAATAATGATTCATTAGAAAATATGTTACAATGCTCATGATATAGCCTTACTGGGTGAAGATCCCAAGGTAATGAACTATAGTGGTGATCAATGAGAAGACTCAACACCTATAACAAGTTCGGGAGATAACTAGTCAGTTGCGGAGTTAAAGAAGGAGCAAATCAAGGAGTAAATCATGCAAAAGGAATCTTGCATGCAATCCCATGCTCTAACTAAGAATCCGCATGTAAATGTGTAGTAGTTGCATGTAGTTGCATGCTCTAACTAAGAGTCTGCATGTAGTTGTAGTAGTTCCAACACCCCCCTTGAACACCACTATGGGGAAAAATAGAAAATGGGCCCCGACAACTAAGGCCAAAGGTCACCCAAAAATACAGTGCAACATGTATTAAAATTGAGGAAAGAGGGAAAACCTCATGGGAAAACCCCCCCCTCAAAATATAATGTAATCAAAAGAAAAGAGGAAAAAAAGATAGTTGCTAAGCAACTATGTCCTTCACTCCAAGACGATCACGCAGAGAGCGAAACTTCTGCTCAGTGAATGTCTTGGTGAAGATGTCTGCAGTCTGTTCAACTGAGGGACAAAACTGCAAATCAATGACCCGATCATGTACTAAGTCTCTGATGTAGTGCATATGGATTTCTATGTGCTTCGTCCGCTGCCGCTGTACTGGATCCCTGCAAAATTTGAGAGTGCTCTGGTTGTCACACCAGATGACAATGGGTTGGCGGAACTAAACGCCCAACTCAGTGAGGAAGTGTTGTAGCCACAGAGCTTGAATGGTGATGTTGACTACTCCTATGTACTCGGCCTCAGCTGAAGAGAGAGCAATAGCAGCCTGCTTCTTGCTCGACCAACAGATAGGGCCAGATCCTAGACTGAGTGAATAGTCGGAGGTGGACTTGCGATCAATGCTGTCTCCTGCCCAATCAGAATCTGTGAAGCCAAGGAGATTCAATGCACTGCCTGCTGCATAGTGAATCCCGAAGGTGATGGTGTCCTGCACATATCGGAGGATGCGCTTGGCAGCGTTCCAGTGTAGCTCATGCGGCTCGTGCATATATCTGGAAACTGCCCCTACTGCATATGAGAGATTTGGTTTGGAGTGGGTGAGGTACAATAAGCTCCCCACTAGCTGTCGGTAGAGAGTGTTGTCAACTAATGGGGTGTCACTTCCATCCTCAAGGCAGACCCCAGACAGAAAAGGAGTCGGTGCTGGCTTGCAATCAGCCATGCGAAATCTCTCGAGGAGATCCCGTGCATACTTAGCCTGAGAGAGTTTGATGCCTGTGGCATCTTGGCTAATCTCAAGACCAAGAAAGAAGTGTAATGGACCCATGTCCGTCATCAAGAACCTATCATGCAAGGCCCTCTTGACTGTAGGAATGGCTGAAGCCACGCTGCCGGTGATTAGAAGATCATCTACATACAAAACTAAGATAAGAAGAGAATCATGTGTTCTAAGCATGTAAACATTCGGATCAGACTTACATCTTTCAAAGTTTTGTGATAAGAGAAAAGAATCCATCTTTGCGTACCAAGCTCTCGGGCCCTGCTTAAGGCCGTAGAAAGATTTCTTCAGTCTACAGACCAAAGATGAATCCTGAATGAAACCATATGGCTGCTCCATGTAAATCTCCTCGGATAGGTCTCCATGAAGAAAGGCATTCTTCACATCCATCTGACGTACTTCCCACCATTGGGCAGCTGCAATGGAAAGTGTAAGGCGTATGGAATCCATCTTTGCTACTGGAGCAAAGGTCTCATCATAATCAATGCCATGCACTTGTTGGAAGCCTTAAGCTACTAGCCTCGCTTTCCGTCTGGTGATTTGCCCATCTGCAGCATTCTTGGTCCTATAGACCCATTTGCATCGAACAAGTTTTCTTCCTGAAGGAAGGGGGACCAGATCCCAAGTCTGGTTCTCAAGGAGGGAGTTATACTTCTCCTCCATGGCGGACTCCCAAGATGGATGCCCAGCAGCCTTAGCATAAGATTGTGGATCAGAAGACTGAACCAAATGACAATGCCAGGAGGGCGATGGTTCAGTGGCATGAGGACAAGAGGAGGCTCAATAAACTCTGAGCTAGTCCTTTGTAGATCAGAATTATCCCCCACAAGACCATTTCTAGCAGCTGGTTGGTCTTGTGCATATATCTCCCATAAGCTCCTTGTTCTCTGATTTATGACAGGGGAATATGATTCACTACTGGAAGCACGATCTGGGCTTGGATGTGGATCATCATTTGCATGCACTAGATTTCTATCTGAAGACTCTGTCTCTGCATTTGCATGCTCTTCCTCGGCATCTGTATGATCTGTATCTGCATCTGAGTGCACTGAGTCATCATCTCGGACATGAGGTAGATAAAAAGTGTCTGCATGCGGCGACTGAGGTGCATGCGAAAGACTTTCCTCAAATTTGACACTTTGCTCAATGATGAGCTTGTCCGTAGAGGGAATGAGGAGTCGATATCCCTTCACACCATCAGGGTATCCAACAAAGATGCACTCAATTCTCTGTGGATCAAGAGCTTTCCTCTTTTCAGAGGGGATCCGGGCCCATGCTCGAGAGC
>APFE031528240.1:47758-66153 GCA_000404065.3 Pinus taeda
AAAACCCAACACGGACATACAAAAAAAAAAACCTTATGGCTTAAAGTTAGCTTTACTCGGAAACTAAATGTTTTCCTCAATGTTTCTGATTTTCTGAGATCACACTAAGGCGTAGTGGAAAAGAGCATACAGATGAGAAAAATCCTTCCTTTCTATTTTTTGATTTGCTTAGATCGCACAGAGTCACTGAGCAAAGAGCATACAGAGAAATGAAATTTATAGATCCTGTAATAAAAAGGAAGCTAAATAAACCGAAATAATAAAGAGAGAGAGAAATAACTAGAAACTGCAAAAAAAACATTGTATACCTCCAGATCTTAAAAATGATGTAGCTAGGGCTACCAGAAACCTTTTTGCATGAAATGAAAGGGGTTCATCACTGGAACAGATGCTCCTAAAACAATAGAGCATTCCTCTCGGCCCGAAAGCAGTCAAAAACAATAGATCTAGGAAGCGACAGTCGGATGCAGTTCTACCGGCTTCAGATTTGGATCACCAACGGACGCGGCCCTCAAATAGCTTTGATACCATGTAGGAATTTACAGGGTAAGTTCCTCAAACAAAACACCAAAGGACACCGCTCACAAATAGATCACAGATCAATACACCAGTATTTTTGACGTGGTTAAAACCCTCAAAGAGGGAAACAGTCCATGGCCTGAGCCAACGCGGCCACTTCAGGCAATTTATTGATAAAAGAATGAAAATTTACATAAGCTTCTCTCATGAACAGTTAACCTACAAATGACCCTCCATGCTCTTTAAATAGAGATCATGGACCAATAGAGTGTTAAGCCACGAATCAAGTGTCGGTAATACCGAGGAGAGAATGAACCGTCATATCACTACATATCGTGACCCTCGGATTGTAAGTTACAAAGGTACATAGTAAAGAAACACACTTTACTTAACTCTATACTAGACCAAGTTATACTTAACTATTCGTATGTGTCGGAATATCCTAACACAAAAAGCAACACATAAAGACACCATATATAAGTGGAAACCCATAAAGGGATAACACCATGAATTTTTGGTTAAAAGTGATGTGAAGGCAAGCTCCTACTCCCCTATTGCATTAAATTTTATGTAGGATCCAACCTATAGCAGGTTTCTACCTCAAGGAAGCTCCAAATCCAACAATTTTTTTTGTAGGTTACAACCCACAAGAGGCTCCTACATCAATATGCTACAACTTGTTCTTTATCAAGCTATAACAAGAAAGGAGACTACAATATCCCAATCACAATACAAAATAAATTTTATTGGTTACCTAATATTAATTTCCACCCTCATGTTTGCTACCCATATTCATTGCTTCTCTTCTTCAATTATGTTCCTCTTTTCCTATTGTTCTCTATTTATCCTCACAAAATGCTACTCGTGAACAATTTCATGCATGTTTCTTAACTCACAAAAAAAACTTCAGTGTCATTAAAAAATGCTTCTTTTATAAACATAGCTTATTGACTATTTGTATTTTATGCAAGAATACCAAATGCAGAGATGTCTCTTGGTCTTCTAAGGTTGTTCAAAATTAACCTCTTCATTTCTAAATTTTAAATTCATAATTTTGTAATATAAAATAGAGATGAAATAATATAAGTTAGCACATATTATTGCGAAAGACAAATCTTAAAAACTTTTCATATTTGTATCAACTACATTTTTCAGAATTGTACCAGCCACATGTTAATTCCTTTTAGGATTCTTCCATAATGTATTTAGCATCAACAACATAAGGATTCATGAGTTTCATGACTTGTAATATATTATACTATTGTACAAGTGATTATATTTAATAAAATCATAAATTTTCCATCTTATGTCTTAAGTTATCATGTGCCATGCAACAAGATAACCAGTCAACATAGTTGATCATGATCACCCTTTAATAATGATCAACATAGTTAACAATGATCAACCTTCAACAATGATCAAAATTTGCTCTTCACTTTCAGCCTTTGCACTACAAGCAATCTTGCAGTAATGGTAGTTTAGTAATCAACATAAATCATCCTTAACATGATAAAAAACCATCATATTAATGACACCGAGCATCCTTAACATGATCATTTGACATCAATGCCAACATTTCCAATAATTGTTGTCCATAATCAGTTGAATAATATCATTTCTAATTAGCAAGTATGAGAGTATATCATTACATTAACTAAAGGTATATATATATATTATTATATATATTATATTATATATATATATATATATATAACTATCATGGATAATCTCTATCCATAATTCTAATTTATATTCCCCTTTGTTATCCCTCCAATTGTAATTATATACCAACAGGTGCATCCATCTTCCATGATTAAGGTGCATTAAGAAAAAACATCTACTCCTGCCCTCTCTCATTTCTCGTCTCCTACCCCAACAACATTGTCCCAAAAACAAAATACTATATTAATCCACTTTGGTCTTGGAGCAATGATGCTCCATGTTTATTTGGGTGCATTTAATGCATTTAAGACTTATAATTCTCATGGCCTTGATGTGCTAAACTTTGGCATAAGCACTTAAGAGCATCAATTCTTCACTTTCATTTTAAAGTACTGAATCCCCACTTTGATGTTCGAATAGTTATGCTCCACTTGATTTAACTGTAGTGTTGTGAATTTATATCATACATAAACTTGTTACTATATTGATCCCACACAAAATGAGTTCATAGACCACGATGGGAGGAGTGGTCTAAAGTTGTCAACTTCAAAAATGAGAACTTCCTGGGTGGTAGCAAATGTTAAGAATATGACAACAAAAAGGATAAGGATAATGCTAATCATCCCTACCTTGTGCTATTTTTCTATCACATATTTGATTGATAAGCTGGGATGGAAAAGTCAATGAAGATAACATGAGAATAGTTGAAGCAATGACACATAAACAAGTGTGATAATTTAGATCATTGACTAACAATGCTTTTGCGTGATGAGAAATGTTATAAGTACAAATATGCATATTTCATTAGAATGAAATTTACCTTTAAAAAAATGATTAAATCATTATAAACAAATTCAAGTGGAAACTTAACTTTATGTAACTCAATATTTAAGGTTTTTTTTTTGAGTTTTGAAGCAATACTTCACAAAAAGAAAATAGGGGTAGTAATTGCAAAGAAGCTAGTTTCTACGTTGTAAAACATTCAAACTTGAAGATAAATTTCCATAATACAATGTCATAAGTTACATTAAATTTGAAAAATACACATAGTAAAATCACATCTTCAAGTTTGAAGACATACCTCATAAAACTTGCTATTTGTAAATTTCTCTAATAATTGGAAAAAACTAGTTTCTACTTTAAATAACAATATGTTTAAGTGTTGGGGGTTTTCGCAGTGCATTATATTAGATATCTTTTTCGGAATTCAACTACGTTAAGTAAGTCATTCATCTATGACCATTTCCATGAGAGGTAGTCGTAACTGACTAATTTCTCATGATGTTTGAATAGTCCACTTAGCATTCCTTGCATCGGATGATGCTCACAGGTGTGAAGAAGTGGGATTGAGACTAGTGAAATAAATCACATAGCATCAATCATCACTTTCGGGGCTTGCACATGGTAACCAAGACTTCGTGGAGGTCACCCATCCCAGATCACCTCTAGCTCAAGTGCGCTTAACTGTGGAGTGTTCCCCACAATCAAGCCCACTCATGCAGGAGCATTCACCCAAAGGAAAATTATTGTAAATAGTAGACATAGGGGGTTATGTATTTTTAGGATATAGTTTTCCCAAGTCTAAAGTTAATGTAATAATAGGCTTTTAAGTGATCTAATTAGATAATTAGAGGAGATTGTAAGTGCTCTCAAATAAATGAGAACATGAGTGGGAATAAATGACAAGAGTCCAAAGTCAATCAGAACTCTTAAAGTAGTCCATGATTCGAGGGATGAGAGAGAGACTTTAGGAATTAATGGAAGTAGAAGTGGAAAGAATATTTAGGAGTTAGTATAGAGGATTTGGGAGTCAGTTTAGGATTAACCCCAGAATTAGTTCAATAGAACCAATGCTGGATATATGTAAGCCTATGGGTAGAGTCAAAAAGGGGGAGGCCACTGATAGTTGAAAATCAGGCATGTGCAAGAGTGAGGATTCTCAAATGTAATTTTTGCTTTTACATTAATATATGTCGAGTTTTTTCCTGACTGTGTCAGTGCATTGGGGAGTATTTCATGAATGAATTACTGTGAATTCGTAGGCTTTGCAATAGGTTACAAGCAGAATTCTGAAGGATGCAGAGGAATCGAGTGACTCAAAGGAATCACAATGGAACATTGAATCTAATTGAAGAAGCGGAGTAAAAATCTAGAGAGAAATAGCGAAGGGATATTTCACATAAAAGCAAGCTTTGAGAAAGTTGAGTAGCAGAAGCAAACAATAGTGTTCTGAAGAACTGCACAGAGCATAAGAACGAGATAGAGAGTTATAATGGATCTTTGAATCCATTCAAAGGAACAAGTAAAGTCCAAAAGGATAGTGATCGAAGGAGTACACAAAGTTAGTCTCAAACAAGAATGAATTGAGTAGGAAAAGAGTGCAAGGTGGAATCTTGTGAAAAACCCAGAAACCACAAGAAACATTGAAAATGGTAGCAAAATTCTAAGTAAAAGGAATGAGCGGAGGAGTGAAGATTGATGCTCAAGAAACGTTAGATATCTTAAGATCAACAGTCTATATCGTATCACATCAGCGGAAACCATTGCAATGAGGACTAGAATGGGCCTTTGTAATAGAGCGATTGCGATTGTGCGATAAATCATTGACCATCAGATCATGAATCTGATCGACGGTCATGATTCAATCGACCATCGCATATCGGGGAAGTAGAGATCAGAGATATTGGGTGATAGGAGGTCGTGCCTTAATATAGTGGAGCACTGTGGAGCGACAGAAGGAAGTGGACCCGATGATAAATATAGTTGCGACATATAAATTTTAATTCTGCCTTATATGGTTGGGGGCGGAAGTTAATGTAACTCCTTTGTAATATGTTAAAGAGCTGCAGTAAGTATTTTAATGCTTAAGCAGTGTCTAACGATTCCGATAGTAATATATCGGAATCGGAGGGGTGATGAGGCACATGTATAGCCGATAGCGATTGCGATGGAGGTAGCCTCACGGTCTGTGTAGAGATCGCATAAAGTTGTAAAAGGTATGGTTTGTGTGTAGTTTCCTTTGTAAGGGAAAATGCCGAAAGAGCATTTTATGCGATAAACATATCTTAGCCAAGGTGTAAAAGGAGAAGGCTGTATACATGTGGCGTAAGAGCTTAAGCTAAGGTTTTTGGGAGTAAATGAGTCATGATAGAGAGGTTTTCCTTGGGTGATTGTGTTTTGATACAAAGGAACTATTATGTAGGGCCTTAACCATTCATGTATATTGAAGATTTGACTCCATCGCAGAGTTAATTACCTTGGACAGAGGTATTTATGCATATTTATGCACACAGTGGGTATGTGCGGGTTTTTACCCTGCACCATCCACTTAGCTTGCTACCCCATTTTCAAAACCTTAGCAAGTATTGTGCCTCATGAACCATTCAAGTAGAGTTCCCTTCACTCTTTTGAATTAAGTATTGGGGGTATTCAAAGTGCATTATATTAGATATCATTTTCGGGATTCAACTACGTTAAGTGAGTCATTCATCTATGAACATTTCCATGAGAGGTAGTCGTAACTGACTAATTTCTCAAGATTTTTGAGTAGTCCACTTGGCACTCATTGCATTGGGTGAAGCTCACACAGGTGAAGAAGCGGGATTGAGACTAGTGAAATAAATCACATAGCGTCAATCATCACTTCGAGGGCTTACACCTGGTAACCGGGACTTCCCGGGATGTCGCCCATCCCAGATCGCCTCTAGCTCCAACATGCTTAATTATGGAGTTTTCCCATCAATCAAACCCACTTAGCTTGCTACACCATTTGAAAAACCTTAGCAAGTATTGTGCCTTGTGAACCATTTAAGTAGAGTTCCCTTCACTCTTTTGAATTAAGTATTGGGGGTTTTTGCAGTGCAGTATATCAAATATCATTTTCAAGATTCAACTGTGCAAAGTAAGCCATTCATCTATGACCATTTCCATGAGAGGTAGTCGTAACTAACTAATTTTTCATGATTTTCTAATAGTCCACTTAGCACTCATTGCATCAGGTGATGCTCATAGGGGTGAAAAAAGGAACTTTACTTCAATCGTTCATGAGGCACAATACTTGCTAAGGTTTTGCAAATGGGGTAGCAAGCTCAGTGGGCTTGATTGTGGGGCAAACTCCATAGTTAAGTGTGCTTGAGCCAGATGTGATCTAGGCTGGGTGACCTCCCGGGAAGTCCTGCTTACTGGGTGCAAGCCCAAAAAGTGATCATTGACACTATGTGATTTATTTCACTAGTCTCAATCCCACTTCTTCAGCACTATTAGCATCACCCGACACAATGAGTGCTAAGTGGACTATTAAAAAATAATGAAATATTAGTCAGTTATGACTACCTCTCATGGAAATGGTCATAGATGAATGACTTACTTAATGCAATTGAATCTCGAAAATGATATCTAATATAATGCACTGTGAAAACCCCAATACTTAATTCAAAAGAGTGAAGGGAACTCTACTTGAATGGTTCATGAGGCACAATACTTGATAAGGTTTTGCAAATGGGGTAACAAGCTGAGTGGGCTTGATTGTAGGGAAAAATCCACAATTAAGCACGCTTGAGCCAAAGGCGATATAGGATGGGTGACCTCCCAAGAAGTCATAGCTATTGGGTGCAAGCCCCGAAAGTGATTGATCCAAGATATTTTGCTTATAGATATGTTAAAGAATTACATACATAAATTGTAGCTTAACATAGAAATTTAATGTGCACATGAGAGAAGAGGAGAAACACATAAAGCATGAAATAAGACAAAAAAACTTGATAACGGAGTTCATACAACTTGGACTACATCTTTGAGCTCTACTCAATCAATGGGGAGGTCTTCATTCATTAAGTGACACGAGAAAGAGGACTACGAGCATCAGTTACAAGAAAATGGAGTTTTATACCTCCATAAAGAAAAATGGCTGAAAGATGCAGAACTCTAACGGAGAAATGGACAGTGCCATTGCGTTCGTGGCATCGAGAAATGCTGAAACCAGATAAAATTTGTCAAAATATGACAAAGTGAAAATTTCACCCTGCTGCAAAAATCTGCCTCGAACTACGTGCACTACCTCCTCCCCTTGGTGCACTGATAAACTACATTTAAATAGTAAACATGGGATGATTCCTCAATAAGTTAGTTGTGGCGTGTTGATGGAAGATCCAGTTAATATGGATGAGGTCGGGCGGTCAAACCTCGCCTCCTCCTCTTTTATACATCAAATCTTTTAAATTTAAATAAGTTTGGACTGGGCCCGCCTTGGGTGACCCAACCACCCCACCTCTGCTCGCTCCATGCATTATTTTAATGGTGGTGGTTGGCGCGTTTCGGGTTGGTTCTGTGCCCAAGGGCTGGCCCTACCTAACTCCTTTGCTTTCTTTTAATAGTCCCGTGGGTTCCATGGTATGGTTGTGGGGTGGTGGGGTCATGGCCGCCCACCTAGTTATGTTTTTTGTTGGTTCCATGGGAGGGGCCAGGGTCATGGCCCACCCCTTCACAAATATGTTTAATATTACATGGATAGAGTTGGGGTGGCGGGGTTGGTGGCCCGCCACCCCTTTTTTTATATTTTCTTTTGTTATAATAACCAAACTGTGCGTTTTTTAAAATTCAGTTTTTGATCGAAGGAACCATTTTAACCAGGCAACAATTTCACCTTGAATTTGGCTAGAGTTGGCCAGATTCCATCAGCTGGAAAAGTTCAAATTGTGTCCTTGTCAATCTTGCCTAGTTAGAAAAACCCAACTTTGACTGCCTCTATCTCCTTCATCCAGAATCAGATTGGAGTGTTGTTCACACAGTTGGAATCAGGGCGATGAGCCCTTCGATCAGATGTTAATTTCATCATCTTCCCACCACTTTGAATTTTAAGCCTTTTCCATGCCACTAGTGTCTAGAGATCCACCTGGATCAATCCTCCCTACACAAGAGCTTTTGGACCCCAAAAGCAATTACACTTACCACATTGTTTGTGTCCTTTCAACCCACACTTTCGATCACCTGCACGCAAAACTAGTACATTTTTTTTGTAGCACACACTCCTTGGCCAAGGATTACATAAAAAGTAATCAATGCCTCAACTACTAGTAAAAAAAGGCCAAAATAACATTGTTGTGTTTTGAAGTGATAGGAAATACACTATCACTTTTACAATTACTTGCAACGTATGATTTACAATGGTGGCCATAACAAGCTACTACCTTAGAAAAACCAACTTAACAAAGTAGACCACCATGAATGGGGTTGTTTCATTTGTTGAACATGTTCACCTTTTGGTTCCTCGAGTGATGTTTCCAGAGCACGGAGCATCGGACATGCGGCTTCTTGGTGTCCCTCTTTGTTGCAAGGGCTACAATGATTCTTTTTCCTCCAAACTTTCGGGGTTGCCTTGGGATGCCTTCCCCTGGTGTTCCTTCAATAAGTGTTATGGGGTCCTCACTATCACTAGACTGTGAGGAGGGAATTTCATCATTTGTCATTGGCTCGTTACTAGCTATATTGGAGCTTTCTCCCATTTCCTTTCTGGTATATTTGAGTCTTGTACGATGCAACAATTCCTCGACTTCGATGGGGTTTACGATACCTTGGGCTTTGATGTCGAGGCCCTTTCCATGATACCTCATCTTCTTCAATAGTTTGGATCCAATCCCTGTAGTATGTTTTTCAAAAGCAGTGGATTCATCATCATGAAAATCATATGAAATCGAGGAATCACGTTTTACCTCCAGATAGTGATGCTCTAGCGTTTCCAAGGCCTCACCTTTAGCTTGCAACTAGCATAGTAATCTTTGTTTTCTTCCCTTGCCTCCTATAGAAGCCTCCTTAGCTCATCATTCTCTGCTTGGATGTGGTGGTTGATCTCCTCAAGTTCTTTGAGTCCTTCTACAGGTAGTTCCCTTTTTGTTATGTCTATTGAAATCCTTAATTCATGGCTAGAATCAGACCCCAAACCTATTGGTCCTCTTTCCGCAATCCCAAGGGCTGCAAACTTCGTTTCATCGCTAGAATCGGATCCCAAGTCAATGGGCCTACCTCGTGCAAATCTTGTCGCTGCGACCTTCTCATCTTCCTCTGACTTGGAATCTTGGTTTTGTTGCACAGTGGTGATGACCTTTTTCTTCTCCTTTCTGTCATTCCTTTCAAGTCTTAGCTCAGGGTGCAACTTCCAACAATTTTCTCATCATGCCCCTCTTCCTTGCAATGTGTACAAGAGGGCTTTGCATCCCTTCTCTTAGTTGTTGTGGCTCTCTTAGGGCGGTCATCTCGTTTAGGTGTTCCCCTATTTTCCAAATAAATGGCCTTTACACTATATGAGTCAGTGGTAGTAGGTTGAAACAATAATAATGAATGTCTAATGCAACTTTGTAATGATTCAATATACTTAGTTACTAGTTCAGGTGAATCAAGTGCAATGCCCAAATTAAGTTCTTGTCTTCTAAACTCCTTGGTAAAGCTTTGAACATCCTGACCTCTTCCTTGCCTTAATTATTGCCAATCCATTAAAACTTTTTTCTTATAACCCAAGGGATAGAATTGTTCCTTTACTGCACAAAGGAAACTGGGCCATGATGAAAGAAGGTTACCCACACTTTTACTCATTCGCAATTTTCTCTCCCACAAGACGAGAGCGGTGCCACTTAGTCGAAGAGAGGCCAACTGAATCTTTGCTTCATCCTCTCTGATCTGTTGAATCCTGTAGTAGATCTCATCTGCCTAATCGAGTTATTAAGATTTTCTGCATTACTTTCATTGTTATACATGGGAAGATCAAATTTGACATCTAATTTAAAGAATGGTTTCGTAGATGCACCCCTTGAATTTCTACAATGATGATGACGAGAGGAAGAAGAGCTTTCACTCATGGAAGGAGAAGGAGGGGGTTCTTCTTCACCATTCCCATGCACTGAACCTTGTTCTTCTTCCTTTTTCCCTTCTACTTTCTCCAGCCTTGAAAGCAACTGACCAACATTTTCTGCCATTGTATAGAGGGTTTTCCAGAAATTGAGGTCCTCTTCATAACGAGCCTCTTCATCTACCATGTTTCTCCTTCGATGTGTCTGCCCCGCTTCGAGATCGAAAGGCTTTAGTTTCTCTTCGCCTCTTCGAAACCTGTTTCTTATTAGCATACAAACATGCAATTCACATCTAAAAAGACCTACTATGATACCACTTAATCCAAGATATTTTTCTTATAGATGTGTTAAATAATTACATCCATAAATTGTAGCTTAACATAGAAATTTAATGTGCACATGAGAGAAGAGGAGAAACACATTAATCATGAAAGAAGCCAACAAGACTTGATAATGAGTTCGTCCAACTTGGACTATGTCTCTGGGCCATGCCTGATCAATGCGGAGGCCTTCATTCATTAAGTGGCATGAGAAAGAAGAGTACAAGCATCAGTTACAAAAAAAAGGAGTTTTATACCTCAATACTGAAAAATGGCCAAACAAATATAGAACTTTGATGGAGAAATGGATAGCGCCATTGTGTTCGTGGTGTTGAGAAATTCTGAAACCATATAAAATTGATCAAAATTTGACAAAGTGAAAATTCGCCTCTCCTGCAAAAATCTACATCGAACTGCATGCACTTCGTCCTCCACTTGGTGCACTGATAAACTACATTTAAATAATCAACATGGGTGGATTTCTCAATAAGTTATTTGTGGCATGTTGGTGGAAGATCCAGTTAATATGGAGGAGGTCGGGTGGTCAAACCTCACCTACTCCTTTTTTATACATTGAATCTTTTACATTTAAATGAGTTCGGGTTGGGCCTGCCTTGGGCAGCCCGCCCACCCCACCTCTACTAGCTCCATACATTTTTTTAATGGCGGTGGTTGGCTCGTTTTGGGGTTGGGTCCGTGCCTCAATTGTCAATCCTACCCAAGTCTGTTGCTTTGTTTTAAAAGTCCATGGCTTCCGTGGGATGGTTGTGGGGTGGCGAGGTCATGGCCACCCACCGTGTTATGTTTGTTGTTGGTTCCATGGTAGGGGTCAGGGATCGTGGCCCACCCGTCCACCAATATGTTGAATATTACATGGATAGAGTTGGGGTGGTGGGGTTGGTGGCCTGCCACCCCTTTTTTTATATTTTTTTTGTTATAAGAAAACTGTGCATTTTTAAAAATTTGGCTTTTGACCGAAGGAGTCATTTTAACCAGGCAACAATTTCAGCTAGAATCTAGCTGGAGTTGGCTAGATTCCGTCTGCTAGAAAAGTTCAAATTGTGTCCTTGTTAATCCTGCCCAGTCAGCAAAAATTCAACCCAACTTTGACTGCCTCTATCTCCTTCATCCGAACTTAGATTGGAGTGTCGTTCACACTATTGGAATCAGGACGATGAGCACTTCGATCTGATGTTATGTTCATGGTCTTCCCACCACTTTTAATTTGAGCCTTCTCCATGCCACTGGTGTTTGGAGATCCACATGGATCAGTGATGATTGACGCTATGTGATTTATTTCACTAGTCTCAATCTCACTTCTTCACCCATGTGAGCATCACCCAATGCAATGAGTGCTAAGTGGACTATTAAAAAATCATGAAAAATTAGTCAATTACGACTACCTCTCATGGAAATGGTCATAGGTGAATGACTTACTTAATGTAGTTGAATCCCGAAAATGATATCTCAAACAATATGTTTATTTTTTTCTAGTCCACAAAGTAAAACATTCAAACTTGAAGATAAATTACAACAATACAATGCCATAAGCTACATTAAACCTGGAAAATGCACATAATAAAATCACATATTCAAGTTTGAAGACATACATTACAAAAGTTGTTATTTTTGCTTCCATCAAACTTTCTAAAAATTTAAACTATCATCTCTATTAAAAAAGAAATTCTCATAATTAGAGAGCATTTCATCAGTTGGGAAATAAGTTTCTTCATTTCCATGTGATGTCTAGATTAAAATTTTTCCAATTAAAGTATTTGATTTTTGCATTTAAGTATGGTTCGGAACCATATTTCATTAAAAAAAAGACAATATTTTCCATTTATCATCCACCATACTAAAATTTAAAAAGTATGAAACATAAGAGAACCATTACAAATATGGAATTTACTCATATCATAGTAAAATGAGTTTTATATATTTAGAAAGCTTATTCTGAAGTGATTATATAGTACCTTAATCATAATTCTAGGTAAAATTATAACCAATTACCAAATTATGCTCAAATCATAATTAATTACTAGGTTAAACTGAATATGGTGGATAATGTTTTTTCAGCAGAAAAAGTTGTGTAATTTTATTAATAAAGAAAAAAAGTAAATTTTCATTTTGCAATTGTAAAGAGCATTCTTGAAATTAAATTTTTTTAAGCACAAATCTAGAAAAAATGTAACAAAAACAAACTGATAGGAATAACATAGGAGTGACCATATTTAAATAAACATTTACCACACTAGTTAGTCATTTTTCCCTTCTTATTTTGCACCTTGTGCCAAACATCTAGAACCAATTTTATAGGAACCATTTGCAAATAATTTTCTATGACTACCTAGGGCGATTCTTTATCATAATTGGAGCTCTTTGAAACATGGGATATTTTTGCGCCCCCATTACCATCTGAATTTTGCATACAAACAATAATAGGATCCTGTTGAGTCTATATAATTGATATTGTTGGTGATGGAAAGCCCTCTTTTCGTTGATATCTAGAGTTATCCAAATTTCCTTCATCATGTTGGGCTTGAGGATTCTTTGTAATATTTTCCTCTTCTTCCTCAAAAGGGATGAACTCTAAGAACGGCTATCCTTTTGGATGGTTGGGTTGCCACTTTTTCTTTTTTGTTGTTTTCTTACCCTGCGAGAAAGTATTCTGAAATGATCTGTTTGAAAACATTCATGAAATTGGAAGGTTGTGTTTTCATAGTCCAAGGCATGTGACCACTAGAATTTATTATTCTTCAAGGTTATATGGTCTAGAATCCCTTTGTGCAGGTCTATTTCAACACTTATTCTGTCAAAGGCGAATAAACCTTTTTATGTTCTTTCCATATCCTATTTTTTTAATATACCCAACGCATTTCCTATGTCTTCAAGAACTTTATGGTGCCAAAAATGAAGGATAACGTTTGAAAACATTACCCAAATTAGCATGGAAGTGACCACCATTGTTGAGGAATCAAGAAACCATGGGGTGATGATTAAACTTGTGTTTCTCCAATACCATGGCCCTTCCAGTAAGAAAACATCTAGTTCCTTTCGAGTGTGAAATTGGAATAGGAAGAATCCTTTGGATCACAACTATATGTCACTATTTTTTCTCCAAAATGAGAAGATCCATCAGGTAAGAGCTTTTGGTTTTGTCCAAAATCCATTGAATCTACCAATGATTTCCATTTTTGTAAGGGCAAAAGAAAGAACAGAGACCCATGCATTGTTAACCTCCATAGATGGGACATGTTCCATTTGGTAAATAGTATAGGGACCAACAACATTTTAGGATTGATTTGTAGATTCAAAAGACCCTCCTTGGACTACTTCTTTGAAATATATAGTTTTTCCATTTGATTTCATGGTTACAGGAGCACCTCCACATAGTCTAGAGTTCAATATTATTGTTGAATTTTGGATGCACATGTTTATCTATGAAAGGAGAAGTTGTGGAGTACCTTCCCCTCATATTGCAAACTTTTGGATTTTATGAGTATGCCCCATTTCTCTTAAATGTTCCTTTTTAGGGATAAAACCAAGTTCGTTGTTGTTCCCTATACAATAATATATTTACCACCCATTTTCCTGATGAAAATATGAAAGTTTATTTCCTTTTCCTATTTAGTCTAGAGAGAGGTGGTGACATTTGAAAGGGGTAGAGTATAGGAGATTCCCTTCTCTAGAAAACACTGAGATTGTACAAAGTTATAAGGAATCAGAACTGCAAATGAAGGCATCCTATAGGGGTTGGTAAACCCTAGTAATAAAAAAAGCCTCATATCCATAAGTTTTGGAAGCAGAGTACATTCCAAATGATACGTACTACATATAATAAGAAAAATGAAGGAACATGGGAGTATATCCAAGAAACAAGACCTTTGATTCGCCCATACGAAAAATGAAAATTTTAGACCTCTTTTCATGCCGACAATGAGGCATCTAGAACCATATTTGAAGAAAAAAGTCCCGAATAATAGAGATCCCTCACAACGGGCTACCTCAAACTAGAAACATCCTTTGATTTCATCATGCCTTTGCCTTTTTTCTTCTTCAATGAAGAAATTACCAAAGACGCACATCAAAGCACATAATTCAGTTAAAAAAAGGCCTTGGAATATAACATACCAAGCAAAATAGGCAACACTCCATGGCACATCCTCAAGATGGAAAAATAGACCCTGAATCATAATGACAGTGCGGGAAAGAAGACCAAAACATAGAGGAACCCTAAACGCCATCCTTGCTCAAATTTCATTAAGACTCTAATATCGTGGATAAATAATTTGTAGAGAATACTACTTTTTAATCTCTTCTTGTACTTATGTCTAAGTGGTTAAGACCATAAAAAATAAAGCTTACTATGCTGAGTAAAATGTGAAGAAACATAATTTCATCTGCTATAGTAGTCATGAGCAAGTTGTTGTTCCTTAAAATATCTATCAAACCCCTAGGAAGTTGCAATGGCTTCCCGAAAATTTTTAGTGATGTCAGTAAATTTTGTGAGAATAATTCTATTAGAGTTCAAGTGATGATAATCATTTGTATCCCTAAAAAGTTAAGCATCATGTCTATAAGACTAATATAACATTGTTTCTTCACTTCTATTAGGGGAATTTTGAAGTTAAAATAGATCTCAAAACAAAAAATATAGTATAAAAATCAACTTTAAGAAAAATAATAGGATTCAAGATAATGATATCAACTATAAGGGTAAATATTTTTGAAGAAAACAAATGTAAGAAATTAATTTCTTGTACCGTGATTTTGACTTATCTCGTTACGTTTACACAAATTTGTGTGGGCACTCATTGAATGCAAAATTCAATTTTGCCTCCAACAAGTACCTACTATGCATACTTTTCATAAAATAAAATTAAGGCAAATTGAAAATACATGAAAAACATATTACTTTTTGGATATAATGAGTACCCACTATCCAAAATTTGGATATATTCTCATTAGATGTAAAATTAAATTCTCCATACAATGAATACCCACCATGCATTCTTTCCATAAACTCGCATTAGAAAAGCTAAAGATACATGAAAACTCATGGGTTTTAGGCATTCAACTAATAGCCACTCTATATATTTTTGATAAATTCATATTGAGATAAACTACAAATACAGACGTGTGGTTTATTTTTCTTCTCTTCTCTCTCTCTCCTCTCTCTCTTCTCTCTCTCTCATATATTATTTATATTATTTAATATATAAATACTTACTTTTTGATATGTTATAAAAAATATATTATTGTTTTCATTTATTTAATTTTATTTCATCACCATGCTTATTAAAATAAGCCCTAATATTTATTATATAATATTAAATCTATTATTCTTATACCTACTTGAAATAATTTTTTGTAACATTGTAGAAGTAATTAAATAAATTAAAATTACAATTTTATTTCTTTTCAAAATTTATCTTGATTATTTTTTTTATTCTAATATTATTTTAATTTTTCATAAAAAATCAATTTTATATCCTAAAATTTCACCCGCGCGTGTGTGTATATATATACACACCTTCACCCTCATATTTGTGTAATCCATTCATATTTGACTCCATAAATAAATTTGTAAAAAAAAATACAAGTAGGAAGCTAAACAAAGCCGCTACATCCATATTTGACACAAGTTGAAAAGCTAAAAGTAGACACAAAGACCTTCACATCACGTCTTTTATCACTCCATTTAAATCATTTTGAGCTTGCTTGGAAAATTCAAGAGCAATGATGAGTTTTTAAGTCTGCTCTAGCTAACAATTACATGACATAGTGTAATAATCACTTTTCCAATTCAAATTTAAATTTATGTAGAAGAGAATGTAAGAAAGGATAAGATATGCATTTTAACTGAGTAATCTAAAACTTGGACTTGTCAGACTCAATATTAAGATGAATTATAGCAATAAAGTTATTCATACAATGGACAAGTATATTCCATTCCTTTATAAGATGAGTATTATGTTCAAACTTGTCATTATATATATAGAGAGAGAGAGAGTGTTATTCGAAGTGTAGCATGCATCAATGTGGCAACCAAAGATGTTATTGGAATCTATATACAATAAGATTGCACAATTTAGGTTCCAAACAAATGCAAAAACTATAGGAAAACATTTAAGAAAACCTGGAATGGAGAACAGGATGGAAGAAAATTTAGATTCTCTAAGCGTTATTATGAATAACGGTGGTATCAACAAAGATGCCAACACTGGATCTTGTAGTGATGCAAGTATGGGCAATCAATGTTATATGACAAATTCTTTTGTATTGATAAACAACGTCAATTAATCACAAGAGGAAATAACTAATACAAGTTTCATAGAAATATTTGAAAATACAAGAAAAGATTTTTTCCTTGTAATCGTAATTTGATAGACACATTTAAAAAAATCAACAAATACCACCGCATCTTAAGCCGAACAACAAAAGAATATAAGTGTTAAACCTACATCTCTCCTTGCTATTAAATCTACAACAATGAAATTAAAACATATTTATTTTAATTTATTAGAGACTTGCGTTAAAAGTGAAATCGTCTAAACTATTATCATGTCATTACGCCATAAGGAATTCTCTTTTGAGAAGAACTCCCCCAACTACCACTCCACATTGGTCTAGACCAACAGATTGAATGTTAGACAATTGAAGAATATTGTGCCATCAGATTGATACAGTTTCAACTGTTTCAAATTGATACAGTTACAAACAATGTAAACTTAGAAACGGGAACTATAATCTCAAAACGGGAACTTTGGCCAAAAAACGCCAAAAAACATAAAAACAGTGCTAAAAACAAAAAGTGTGTACACTGGAACAATGTTTTTTTTAGGGACAATTTTGAACATGTTTTAAAAATGGCAGTGAAAACAAAATTTTTGCGCAAAATATAGCTTGAAAACAAAAATGTGATTATACTGGAACAAGGATTTTTTTTTTAGGGTCAATCTTCAAAATTTTAAAAAATGCTAGTAAAATGATCCAAAAACATAAAAATGACTTATAACCTCTCATTTAACACCATATGGAAATCAAAAATTTTATTTCAAGATACGATGCATACATGAGTTAAATAAACTGTCTTAAACAATTATTCAAAATCACTCATATTTTCTTGCACACCATCAGAATTCACATCTTCATATGAGTGACTAGATGCTGACGAAGATGTTCCATATTCTTCTCTTTCGTAAACTAGTGCCCGATTTGAGTCCACATGCATGCCCATCATTTCAGGTTTCAAAATTCTTCTAGATCTATGACTGGTTTCAGCAGACTCCCACCTCAACACTATTCCTTCTAGTAACAACCTTTTTAGAATCTCTATCGTCTTGAAGTGAAGAGTTCCTCTCTTTGTTAAATTGAATTCATAAACAAGTATGTCAACATCCTTCAATTTCAATATGTCTGTGTGGCGATGATTTATATTCATACCCTTTCTTTTTCTCTTTCCGCCATTTTTTTGTGAACTACCATCTCTGGCTTATACACGCCATTGAATGGATGTGTATTTGTGGCATACCAATGTACTTCAACACTTGTAACATCCTCATTTTTTGTAAATAAATTTATAACTTTAGCAACCCATAATGGATAGCCATTGGGATCTCCATTTGCTAGCACTGTGATCATGCAACCCTCCATAATATCCTATACTGAACCCCTGTAAAGGTCTTGCATGGCTTCATGTTGTGCATGAGATCTTCTGGAACCAATATACATATCTCTTTCCTCTGCCTGTGAAGAATTAACAATACCTTGAGATTGTTGCTATCAACAATGTTTATTTCCTCATGTGCATTCAACACATTTTGTGGCCAAATAAATGGATTTTTCAAAGGTATATCTTCACTTGTTCTTGTTGAAATGATATCACTTTGATTATTGAAAAATGACTCCCACCAAATTGAATCAACAATGTCAAAGTACTCATATGTATATATAATACATCTTTTATTTCTTCTACGCAATCAAAATAATTTATATCTCTGTTTTGTTTGCGTGCATTATGAACTTCACCAACTGATTGTAATAACAATATTTT
>APFE031528249.1:0-24112 GCA_000404065.3 Pinus taeda
ATCTACACTCCCAACCTTCATTTGAACATATTCCAAACTGTTCCTTTCCAGATCCCTTCATGAGACCGCTTTCGTGGCAGCTGCAGCTCCAAGAATCTGCATCACTCCCATAGAAGTTTCTTCTTTCTTCGCATTAGATTGTGCCAATGCAGCCACTTTTGGTCTTGAAGGACAATTCTTCACCTTATGTGGTTCCACACATATCCAACACTTCAATGGCTTCTTCGTCTTCGACTTGTCATTCGATTTCAAAGCATCATCTTCTTACTTTTCTCCTTCGACTTATCAAACTTCTTATTTTTCTCATCAGAAGCTTCATCATAATGCTCCACCAAATGATCTATAGACACAAAAGCTTCTTCAAGTGTCTTTATCTTCTGCTTCTTCACTTCATTGCGTGCCCAAGGTTTCAGCCCTATAATAAAGTTGAACACGTTCTCTCTCTCTACCATGTCTAGAAGTTCCAAAACCGCACTTGCAGACTCCTGCTGATATGCCTGCAGACTTCCCGTTTGATTCATATATTTTATCTTCATCCTTGCTTCCCAAGTTTCATCCTGTGGACTGAAGTGGTCCTGCAAAGCTTTCTTCATGTCTTCCCACGAAGTTATGTCGTCAGCATTGCCATTTGCAATCTGATCCATCCTTCTTTGCCACCACATCTTAGCATTGTTTGTCAAGAACTTAGCAACCACTTTCACCTTAGTCTCCTCATCAGGCAATCCCAAGCATTCCAAGTATTGCTCCATGTCTCATAGAAATTTACCAAGAGTCTTCACATTCCCTGTACCATCATAAGATTCCAGTTCCTTGACTTTCACATGAGGCATTCCTCCTTTTGAGCTATGTCTCACGGCCTTCTTCAACATTGCGATCTCGTCCTTTGCTTCACTTCATCAATAGATTGCTGCAATTCCAAGATTTTTTCCAAACACTGGTCTCTTACTTTCCCAATCTCTTTGACTTCTTCTTCTAGTTATGTATACTTCCATTCCATATACTTGTATCGGTCTGGGAGTTCATTGAATTCCTCTCTCATCTTTGCATTGCCTTCTTGATCCTTCGTGATCTCGGCTAACTTCGAAGTACAGAAAGAATCCAATTCTTCCATTCTTTCCAATACCATGTTCATGAAAGCTTCACCTGCACTGTGGCTAGACTCACCCGTCACAACCTGAGGTTCACCTACCATTTCTACCATTAGCTTCCTTCTTTGTGATCTAGTATAGACCATTCACCATTCAACAGGTTTCCCTGCAAAACCTGAATTAGTTTTAATACCAACTGTCACGCCCCTACACTAGCAGTTCTCTTCCAACCACACTAAAGCGAGGTGCAACACCACCAACCACTTTCTTTTCACCAATACTTATGACCGTGGACTATGCCTAACATTCATACTTAGTTTATTTCTTTGTTACCAAGTATTAAGTTTCCTTTATACACAGTGAAAACCATAAACATTCACCATAATAACATTAACATGCATAAATGCACAACATTATAAAGGGAGGGGAAACTCCTTGATGTGAGTCTGCTCGTATATCAATATATAAAATTCAAAATCTTTCATGTACAAGTTAAATCTTGGAGGAAACCCCAAATTTACACTTAGCCAATTTTTACAACTTCGACAAGCTCGGTTGCCCAGCTCGTCAGCATGCTCGAATGGTCACCAAACGTTTTTCCCAACTCTTCGTTTGCCCCTGAATGTGTTCGTTTAGCTCGTCGAATGAACAGTGTCATTTTCCCAACTTGGGCGTGCTTCTCGTGTTCGTGTTTCCCAACTCGGGCGCCCTCCGCACACCTTGTCGCACCTTCCGTTCACCAAACCCAGCACTTCGTCGTTCGGTTCACCCGGCGCACCCAACCGCGGGTTGCCTCACCTGAGTTACCAACTCGCCATTCGGCGAGTGCACTTCCTTGTCACCTTGCACGAATAGTCGTTTACCCAAACTAGGCATGCCCTCCGTGGGTCGCCCATTCACCTGGTCATTCAACGTCTACCTGGTGCACCAAACCACGGGTCGCCCTACATGCACGCTTCACCACCCAGTTCATTCATCGTGCGGGTGCATCCACCGTTCCCTACCTTAACCGCAGAACTCGCCGCACTCACACATCGACCTGCACCTTCGTCATATGACTTGGTCGCTTGTTTGAATGTGTCTCCACCTCAACTCTTCGCTGCCTATGTATATGCTCGCCTGTTCATTGTATGGTTGTTCAGCGGACCTTCCACCACATCGCACAACCGTCAGCCCGTTCCATGTTTTAACACCGTCAGCCCACATGTTATAATGTGTGGCCACTCCACCAACACGTTAGCCTGTCCATTGGACTGCCCAACCACCACGACTCTTTTCCCATTGCTCAAGTCGGCTCATGGGCTTAAGCGTTTGCTCGCCCATGATAAGTCCACAACCTTGGAATTTCTCCACGCTCACCCGCTCACCCGTTCTCACTGCAGCTCACCTCGCCATGCCTTTGCCAACCATAGCTCGTTGTTCGGCTCACCTGGCAGGTCACTCGTGCCGCTCGTCCATCGCAAAAAACACAAGGCATTAGACATTCCCTCCTGACACTTATTCTCTTGCACTTCTTTAGTTTTTATTCTTTCTTTTTATGAGAGTGAAAAACTTGAATACATATACATTCATAGAAATATATAAATTTATTTGCCAATTTAAAATATTATTATTATTATTTGAAGAGATTAATCCAAATAAAATTTATCTCCAAACTAAACCCTTTAAAAGAAAATTAAAAATTATATATTTTTAACAAATTCACTAGTGAAACAATCTATATATTTTGAGCCAAATTTCATGTGTGCAGAAGAAAGTTTGTGTACTTTGCTCAACATAATCACTTCAAGTTTGTGTACCTTGCTCAACACACTTATCTCTTGCACTTCTTTCCATCACTTTTTAGGTACTTTTCTTAATTTTTATTCCTTTTTTTATGGGAGTGTAAAGGGGAGTGAAAAGCTTGAATAGATATCGATACAAACAAATATAAACTTAATTTTTAATAAAACAATAATTATTATTTGAAAAAAATATTCCAACTTAAAAAAAAATCATCTTCAAATTTAATAAATATAAAAATATTAAAACAAATAAAAATATAATAATTATTAGTTGAAAATATAAATTAAAAAATGTATTTAATTGAAGAAAGTCCCTACTTTATCTAATTTTTCTTGTGAAATAGCAAATAATTGATGTCTTCTTAACCTTATAGAGAGAATCCATAATTTCTTTGTAATTTATTTTATGTTTCTTAATTTCAAGAGATCAAAGCTTGTCTAGGGAAAGTCCCTTAATCAGGCTACTATCCTAGAAGTTTGATCAGATGATGTTTAAATGGGAAAGATATTTTTGCAATCTCAGTTGCATTCTTAAGATGATTCAAGACAGTTGCCCCTAATTATAGTTAGTGATTTCATATTTGTGTACATTTCATGTAATAGTTGTTATCAACTTTTTCTGGATTAAAATCCACGTGAATTCAAAGGTTGTGTGAATTCGTACAAATGAAGACAAAGTAGATTGTGAAGTTGTTCAATGGGAAAAATAAAATATTACCTAGTTTGCAATTAAATAGTTTTAAGATGTTATGCCATTTTCAATATAGTATCAAATCCTAGCTTCATGATAAAGTAATATGTAATTTTGGCCAGTATTGTAACCAATGGAATATATATAGCCCAAGAAGATCCCAAATTTCAAATTTGAAAAGATCTCAAATTTCAAATTTGAAAATAAAATTGAACATATATAAACACACAACAACTTATAAATAAATATCTCCCCTCTTAGAAATTTACCAGTGAAACAATCATAAGACAAATGTGCTTTGAAGAAAGTTTGAGTTCCTTGTTGTGCATAGGCATTTTCTCTACAGAGTCGTTCTCTCGCACTTCCCTTCTCCACTTTTTAGACACCTTTCTTAGTTTGTCTTCCTTATTTTTATGAGAGTGAAAAGCTTGAATACATATACATACATAGAAATATAAATTTAATTTTTCAATAAAAATATTATTATTATTTGTAAAAAAGAATCTAACACAAATTTATCTCACCTTCAAATTTAATATATATAAAAAAACATCTAAATAGACGAAAAAATTAATTATTATTATTTGAAATAATTTATAATAATGGTATATAGATTTATTTTATTATAAAAATTTATAATTATCATTCTCGTATATATTATATTATTATTATTATTAATGTTTTTTAATTTTCAAATTTATTGATTTTATTGTTTTTTTATTTGGAACATCTACAAAGGATATAAATAAATTCTCATGAATATTTTATGAAAAAACTATCCATGCGAGTAAGAATGGGATTTGACTCATAAATGAATTGTTCCCATCATTCTTAAGTAACCATTGGCAATAAGTTAAAAATTCGAAGACATAGTTCATATTATATACGAGTAGTAATAATATATGTGTTATGTAGTGATTTTTATTAAGATAAGCCATGTGAAACTAATATTATTATAAAAAAATTATCTTATTTACTAATAAAAAATACAAAACCACATGACCAATACTTAAAAGTAGACATTTATTTTTACTTACATGTGTTTTTAAAGTGAAAATATAAGACACACGAAACTGGAAACCAAATCAAATGTATATTAATTGATATCTGAGAATTATGTACATGTTGTACATATAAATACACATAGGAAATAGTTAAATTAGTTCCCAAGTCTTCTTGGACTTCAATAACTACCCAAACTAACCCTATCATTAACCATGAGGATTAGTTGTCCAACATTACCCCCTTAATCTGAAGAGATGTACCAAAGTCCAAGAAGGAGAGATCAAAATGCAGAAATACATCTCAGCCAAGAGATGAATGTCCCTCAAAAATGGTTTTTAAGGATGACCACAAACCAATATTGGAGAACTCAAGGTCTCAACACACCGACTCTGGAAACTTCATTTTAGTTCTCAGAACAACAAAAAATGTGTTTTTAAGGTGAACACAAACTCTGAAACTATCACAACAGTTCCTTGAACAATTCCAAAGATGGAAGTGCTCAATCAAATCAAATCTGACTCAGCCTTGCCTGACATCTCGCACTCGAACCTATAGAATACCATCAACCATTCCCCCCTTGTTGGATACAACGTGAAAAGTACTCTTCACCACTACAAGGCTGGTCATCACTCTCAAATATATCCTTTGATATGACTTGTAAATCTTCTTGGTTGTTTTCATTCAATCCCAAGAAGCAATCCATCTAAAATTTAGTTGCTCACTTGCAGTAGTCTTCTTTATGGAACATCTATTCGTATGATGATTTCACTTTCCACAATTCTCACATGGGTGAATATCAAAACACATGTTTCACATGTCCAACTCTGTTACACTATTGACATCTATCAACTTGTTCTAGAACAACACCAACTAGAAATCCAACACTTCAAAATTGCATACGTTTAGAAAAATCTGGAATGTGAACATATACATATAGGATATTATATCCCAAACCAGTTCTATGTTTATTATGAGTAATCTCTTCCCACGATATTATAAATTTTTTGGTAATGACTGGCTTCACATTTGTATGCAAATGACTCTCGCATACACTTGCTTGAACATGACTTTCCACTACACCTAAATTTTCTCTTAAAATCACTTCATTACTCTAATCGTTCTCTAACCGATGATCAGGCTCAAACAAACTATTGTTCTAAACAAGAACATATTCATAATTCTTCTTTTGTAACTAATGCAGTTCATCTCACTGAAAATAGAACTCTAGCTCCAAGAATTCAATTTTATTTTTCACATTTTGCAAACATGACTGGATGTCACAGAGCATGTCCTTGCTGACTTGGACAATGCTATGAATAGTAGACGACATTAAATTGTTCAATAACTATATCAAATCATTTAGTTTGGTCATGTTCTCTAGCAATAAATTTGAAAAAAGGGGTGTCGGCTACCACCAAAAATTCACCCAATACAAACAAATTTACGATGATTTAACTAGTTCTTGGGTTCTACTGATCATTCACCCTCATTAACAATGCAAAATTATACAAGTGAAAAATGGATAGTCACCAATACAATGCTAATGGAAAATAAGAAGATATGAAGGACAAACCTTCAAGTACACAAAACAAACTAGTGATACAACACTAATTTCTTCCTCATAAAAAATTTCTCAAAAAAAATCACCAATATTTTCATGAACGCCTTTCCAATGAAGTTAGTAATCTAAAATAACCCTGCAAACCTCAACATCCAATTAACTTTGAGAAACATTTTCCTTAATTTTTCTCGCCATAAAATATTTACGTCTCCTTTATAAAATTATCTCTCCAATAAACTTATCTCAATCATCTTTCCAATAATGTAAAAATTGTTCCATAGGTTTCAAAATATTTGTCATAAATAATTAAGTTTTATGAATAAAAATTAATTAATTTACCTTCAAACTCCAAAAACTGCCACACATTTTAAATGTGAACTAACAATCAATTTTTATTTTTTTAGTTTCACGACACCCACTACAACCCCACATACTTAACCAACAATGCGCTAGTATATTTTCACTGGCAGTTATGCTTCCGCTAATATCATCATGGTTCTTCGATAGTGACACCAACACATCTTGAACAACCTTGAATTTCCACCCGAGCTTTTAATTATGGCATTCAAGAGAAATAGTCAATCTCTAATAGTCGACAGAACTCACGTTTTGTTTCAAGAGAGATTGTACAGGAAGACGGAACTGATGGAAACAATTCTTGTAACAAATAAAATTTCTCCAGAATGTTTCTAAAAGGCAGTAGCACACTCTCTGCATCACAAATCAAAAGTCACTACAACGTGTACCTTTAATATTTATGAAACACCAATCTCCATTCACAAATCAATGCTTGATTTATCATCAAATCTAGCCCATACCACTTACAAAATCAATGACAGTATTGGATGCCAACAATCATACACCATATGTTGACTATTTGTATTTGGAATCTGATAAAATTTGCGAGACCAGATTTAAAAAAAAAGAAGGGATTACATCTACGTTCAAAATAATGATCCTTGATGAGAGGTTGTCCTTCTCCATTAATTTTAACTTTTATTTTTTATATATCACAATCAGAACTTTATATTGGAGTTAAGTAGATTCACTATACCATTATAAGGCACATGAAAATGGAATCCAAATCAAATGTATATTAATTGATCTCTGAGAGTTATGTACGTGTTGTACATATAAACCCTTTAAAAGAAAATAAAAAACATCTCTCCCCCAAATTTACCAGTGAACAATCTATATATTTTATGCCAAATTAGAAAATTTTGTTCCTTACTCCAAACAAGCATTCCCTCTGCACACTTTCTTGAACTTCCCTGCTTTACTTTTTAGACACTTTTCTAATTTTTAATCTCTTTTTATGAGAGTGAAAAACTTGAATACATATATATACACAACAATATAAATTTATTTTGGAATAAAAATATTATTATTATATGAACAAAATTAACAGTTTCGGGAGACATTGTTGTAACAACCAACGATAACTCACAATAGAATTAATAAATTGTCCATGGAGACGTTCAGGCGTGGTCTCTTGGCTCTTGATTATTATATTATTTCAACACCGAGAGAACCTCCAGATGAATTCGGTTTAAAAGTTATGCACATCCTCGCGTTTCACAACAATTGTGAAGCAAAACCTACCAAGAATAATCATCAAAGATGGGTAAAACGGAGCCCTGCGTTCTTTTTTCTCAGTTGTTTGTTCATTCTCAGCTGGATGAACATGTTGACAAAGGAACTAAATCAAAGTGCATATGGCCTTTCCAAAGAGGCTCTTCATCTAGCTCAGGATTGTTGGGGGATCTCCGAGTTTCGCGAGGGCACTTGGACTCCATATTCCTTCAATCGGTTTCCTGCTCATATACACAACCAACATTTTTTTAGTCGCAAGGATTTGTGATAAACTTTGTCTTTTTTTTTTCCCTTTTTTCTCTTTATATTTTATAGAGCCTTGCTCATTGGGTTATCTAATTAAAACCATTTCATGTATAATTTCTAGATATTATATGTGTTCATGTTTGTTTAGATACTTGATGTTTTTGTATTTTGGAAATAGCAGTTAGTAGATGAATCTTGTTCGATATATTTATGTTAATGCTATGATGATCAATAATATTAGTGTGTCGACAAAATGTAGTTTTTGTTATCTATTAATAAAAATTACTAGTTTTTTTTCCTGGAAAATAAAAATAGGTATAGCATAATGAAATAAAAATTATTTAGGGTATTTTTTCATGTTAATTTTAATCAAAATTCTAAGGAAATGTTTAGAAACTTGAGTTTAAGTTGTTTAATATATAGAATTGGAGTGCCCTAGGGGATTTTAAGGGTGTTGAATTCATTGATGCATTCAAAAAAGTATTTGAAACAACAAAAAATTACAATATTACTGGAAAATATATAACCAGATTTTGGTGAATAAGTCTATTTAATCTCTAATTTAGAGCACACACACACATATATATTTGGAAAAAATAATCCAACTTAAATTTATCTCACTTTTGAATTTATAAAAATAATAAAAAAATTTAAAGAAATAAAAATATAATAAATATTTCTTGAAAATATAAATAAACGTATATGGATTTATTTTATTATACAAATTTATAATTATCATTTTCCTATATATTAATAGTTTTTAAAACTTATAAATTCATTCCATTTTTGTTATGTAGTAATTTCTATTAAGATATGACACACGACACTAATATTATTATAACAAAATTCTCTTATTTACTAATAAAAAATACAACACCATGTTACGCAATACTTAAAAGTATACATTTTTTTTTAAAGTGAAAAAAAAATACGACTTTGAATTCACATTCAAAATCAATATGCATGTCAAGTGAAAAATGATCCAACTTTGAATTCACATTCAAAATCAATATGCATGTTAGGTAATAAAGATTTTTCTTCTTCTCCTTCTTTGGGCTTTCTTTTAAACATATAATATTCTTTACCAACACTGAAAATGAAATTCATTTGTTTTTCATTGCTTCTAAGTTTGTCAAAGTCATCTACATGTTGTGACATATGCAAATATTCATTCCTTCAACTTTTATGAATTTGCACAAATGAAGGCAAAGTAGAATGTGAAGTTGTTCAATGGGAAAAAAATAAAATATTACTCATTTTGCAATTACTTAGGTAAGATGTTATGTCATTTGCAATATACTATGAAATTTATGTCTTCAGGATAAAGCGATATGTAATTTTGGCTAGTATTGTAACTAATAGGCATATTTTTTTCAATTATATCCTCATTACTATATATTCATTATTTAACTTTCATAAAATGAAAAAAATAAATTATAATCAAAATATTTAGATGTTTGGTAGTGTATCTCTCTAACATGACTATTGTTAAGAGGAAAATGAGCATGGCCAAGATTAGAACTAATTCTCATAAGTTTCATAGTGAAATTATGTGTTGATCAATTCTAAAAAAACCATGTGATGAAAGAGTTTATCACATGTCAGCTCGTAACAGGGTTGAAGATGAAAGAATATTTCTCTTAGATTGTCCATCTTATACTCACATTGGATCTAATTTTTAAAATATTTGTCACACTGCCATCCTTCTTGACCTTTTAACTCAGCAAAACTATTGTGATTCAGGAATGCTATCTCACTTCTTTTTTAGAATAAAAATAGAATGTTAAAGAATTCTCATTAATCTGTTACATTTTTAAGTTTTTGTAAACCATGCAGGTCTTAGTGGATGTTAATCACCACCACCACCATCATTATTTGTTTAAATGAAGAAATAGATATCTCACAATAACATAAATTTAAAATGCCCAAAAGAATTAGATTTATGGTGAAAAGCAAAGATTATATTTTTTTGTACACGTTTCTTAGCATTATCACTGAATCAATACATTACATACTAATTAGACATAGGTTAGTGATATTCTACCAAAAGGAGAGAACATAAGAGCCAAAGAGAGGCATATATTCTCTATCAGTAGAGTGGCATATAGTTGAACTGTTGATCAACAGTGGAACAAAGATAGGCTTAGAAATACCTAAAACCAAAACCATCCAAAATTATACATATTAAGCATACTATAATGCCAAAAGAACCCATTCCACACTTATAAACATGGCTAAGACTATATATAACATAGTAAAAAGAAGCGAAAGATGTCAACCAAAGGAGTTGGACACCTCTATGTGAACAACGTTATTGGTTGGGGATGTTGAACTGTGAGGCTTCTTGCAATTGAGGTGTGGTTCCATGTGGGTTAGACGAGAGCTCATGGAAAGGATGTGAGTGTGTAGGTGTTTGGACTCTTGATGAATATTTTCGAGCAACAAAGCTAGTTGAGAGCTTTCCTCACCTTTGTCTTGTAGTACTTTTCTAATGAATGTCTTGGTGTGTCACTAAAGTTGTATAGTTTGAAGGTATTGATTACTTCTTCCTCTTGTAACCCACATCTAGGATCCAACCCATAAAAGATACATTAACTTTTGAATCAGAGAGAGTGGTGCTCATGCAAAGTTTCTTCTTCATCCAAGTGAATTCCCACCCTCATATAGAAGAGAGTGGAAGAAGAAAAAATCCTTGTTGCTTGTATTGCCTAAACTGCAGCTAGGAGAAAACCTCCCTGGAGTTGGAGAGCCCTGTAACCCCAAGATGACTATGTAACCACCCCTCCCACATTTACAAAATTTCACTAGACTGCTAGGGTAAACATGAGATGGAGAGCTACTCTAACATGAACTATCCTCCTAGATCCAATTAAAGAAGCGGGGCTGACAACTAGAACATACCAACCATAAATTGTCATTCTACTGGGCTTACAAGACACTCAAAGGTAGAACAACCACTCCAAGTGCCCAAACCTTAAGCTAGATTGTTGTTTTAGTGATTTGGGCCCACAACATCATGCATGAAAAGGCATCCATGCATTCATTTGAATCCAACCACATGCATAGGCCTATAAGGGTGTGATTATGGCCTAGTTTCTAGTTCAAAGGGCGTGGTCCCAATTTTGAGCCACCATTTCAGGCTATCCTCCATACCACTACCCAGAACTCAGTGAGAATTTCCAGAATGATAAATAACATCAGGATATGTCATTTATACAAAACTTGATCAAGTACTTGACCTAACCAGGCCTTACCAAGACATTCATTTCATCAAACATATGGCAAACATGTAAGCCACTGGTCATGAATGCATATTTGATGATAATAGTTTGAGATTCACCTGAGAATCACCAAGAAGGCCCTATGAACTCTCCACATAACTGAAACAACACTTATTAGTGCATGCATTCATCAACCATTCATATATTCGTCAAACTTGTCAAGAGCCATATACAATATACATCATATAACCAGCATATAACCAACATATAACCAAAAAATAACCAACATGTAAACCATGGAAACTTAGCCATAATATCACCAACATAATCAATACATATGCTCATATATCACAATAGAAAAGACCTCATATTAAAATATGAAAATTCCAACCAAGTTAGGGACTTCCATGTACCACCTGACCATAGATTGGGTTGAACCAAATATTTCTTACAGGAAATCACTCTAGCACCATATTCCAAACCAGGGATTCAAGAGGCCAAACCACCTCAACGCTCAACAAGTGATTCCACCTCACAGTCAGACATTACTAACACCAACTAGATTGGTTTCTACCCAAGTTGTCTAGGGCTCCAGAGCATTTGTTCCAACCATGGCTGCAAGAGCTAATAACTCAACTCACAACCTTCCAAGGATCCAGAGTCATTTTCCAACCCGGATCTAGATACTAGTAACTCAACCCACCAAGGGCTCCATAGCATTTGTCTCAACCTATGCTCTAGGACTAGTAACTCAACCCAAGTTGTTCCAGGGCTTCCAGAGCGTTTGTTCCAACCAATGGCTCCAAGAACTAGTAACTCAACCCATAACCATAAGGAACCTAATCAAAACCATAAAACAACAAGTGGAAAAACCCACAACACAATATCTATCCAGGAAATGGCAGTGGAAGGCTAAAATGATTGTCCATCTAGCCAAATCTCCATGCTAATGGCAACACATAACCAAGAAACCACATGCATGTACCATGCATGCCAAAACTAGCAATGAAATCATACATGCAACTTGATACTTACAAAGCAATCCAATTTTAGCCACTCATCCACTTGTTCCCTTGCACTTTTTTTCTTTCCTTCACCTTCTTTCTCCAAATCCAATGTATGCCAAAGTGCTCAAAGAAAACCCTAAGTTTGCAAGGGTATGAGAGAGTGAGAGAATAGAAGGGAACTCCAAGCTAAAACTAAAAAATGTTTGTGAACTGATCCACATAATACTTTTTGTCATTGAGGCTTATATTTTCTTCATTTCCCTTCATTTTTCCTTCAATTTCCCTCTCATGCAAATCTGTGACCTTTCATCTCCCTTTTCTCATATTTTCCATTATTTCGATAAATAAATGCCAATCAATGCCTCTTTTCCTTTGCCATTGTCTTTTCCAATTTCCTTAGCCACAAATAAACCAAAAGCGACACCCACAAGGATGTTTTCCCCACTATTCAACTTGGAATATGTGTCCCATGACCTTGGTCTTATATTTTTTACATGGAAAATCAACCAGGGGTTCTTACAAACCCCTCTCCCTTGGGGGAAAACCATACTCGGTGTTCTATGATAGGTATATGACTAGAAAAGCGATGAAAACCAAAACATACTTCCCATGGAGCTTTATAACCCAGCTTATTGCAGTATTTACAATGACATCCTATTGAAAACATGACAATCATATCATTTACTTGAGCTTTATAACACATCTCATTACGATATTTACAATAACAACTACATATATACTCATGCACATTTGCTTCAACCAAAAAATAATCATATCATCTATGGAGGTTTATAACAACAACTCGATACATTATTTACAATAATATACACATATACATATGTGCATTTTCTCTTACCAGCAAATAAAAGGATACAATCTTGCATCAGTAACAAGGGAGTTTAGAGGCTCACACCTCCCTCAAAGTAGTACTAGGATACGATGCCTGCACCAGTAACAAGGGAGTCCAAAGGCTCACACCTCTAGCCTCAAAGTAGTACCGAGATTCAATTACTTCCCAAGAAGTCCAGAATCCACCGTAATAATCAAAGTCTGCATCCAATGTCCAACACTAAAAACCTTGCACTACTTGTTCTCTCAGTGAACAGTTACCACTTCATTATTTTAGGGCACACTTCCAATGTGCTTCTAATTCCATCTCGAAATGCTAATGACCAAAACAAATAAATTTCCCCAACCTTCCCTTCTCCGCTACACAGTCCCTCGGGAAATTTGGTTACCCCCTTCCGTGAAATTACACACCTTCCAAGTTTTTTTGGCATACCCTTCTGTACTACACAGTCCCTCGGGCAATCTAGGTACCCCCTTCCGTGAAATCACACACCTTCCAAGTTTTGTTGGCATCTCCTTCTTTGCTACACAGACCCTTTGGAAATCCATCCCTTGGCAAGGTTTCCTCACATAGGAAGGTCCAAAAACCAAGGTATATCCCTGTCTTAAAACAATCATATCAGTCATAGCATGCTCATGGAAATCAACTGACACTATTCGGTACCAATGTCCCACAATGGCCCTACTCCTAAAATGCTTTACCAACATATTGTTTCTTGTTCCAATTCACTTCATTGATACTACTAACTCTCACAGCGATTTCTAGCCACCCAAACTGGGCATTTTCCATGCTTTCTTGTACCAAGCACATAATTGACATTAGATTCAAAACTAATTGAAATAAATTCAAATCATACCTCATTGGTAGCCTATCAATAATGTACACTTGCAATTATGTTTACTTCATTTCACAACAAGTCAAACTAAATCTTTGATCAAATCATCATGTATTGATCCATTAATAAAAAAGGTATTATAGACTATGTGTGAAGTTGCCTATGTTACCTAGTGTAATGGATCGAAAAGATTGCAAATAACATAAGCACATAAACAACTTGAAAAATAGATTCAAACATATCAACACAGCCAAGTTTAATAAAGGAGTTCACCATACTTCCTGGTTACGTCTCCTAGTCCTTTCTCTCTAGTGCTGACCTCTTTATTATGTCTTCAAATTTCTGTTACAGGTATGAGCTCAAAACCAGAGTCTCAAATACGGAAATGGAACTCACCACTATGTTCAACTTGAGTTTTCGAGTCAAAATGAGTATAAACTCGATTGTATTTGGCCACTATGACCTCTAGACCCCCTGAAATGGTTCAAAACCATCTTAGTCATCTTTTTTGGTGATATGGTATTAATATACCATGTATAGTTACAAAATGCGGTGAACGGGGAATAATATGATAATATTAAAAACAAAGGATAAACCAAAGGACCAGCGGGAGTGGGGTTGACCTCAACCGTCCGACCTTTTCTTGGCACAAATCCCGATACCAGGAAATCCAACGGTTATCGTGTTCCCCGCGCGTTCCAATGGCTTGACTGATCTCCACCACTGATTCATCTTGCTTAATCCTACGACTATCGTGCAATATCGTGCTCCCACTAGCCCGACGGTTAAGACTTTGAAAGCATGCAAGAAAAGTTGTTTTGGTTTGCTACATGTCAACCGCTGAGTGGAATCGCATGAATTTTCGAAAAACCATTTCCATCCTTTAAGGCGTGTGATATACCACTTACTGCTTTCCTGCTGGAACTCAAAGAATTTTAACTTCTTTTGAATAACCATATCGTGTCTATTTAGCATGTTATCCTTCTTGCATATCTTGACGCGATATGCATCAATCTCCTCTGATGGGATGATCTCCGCTCTGGTTCGTTGATCAGACTGATCTAATCACTTGTTGTATGAACCAATAACAAATTTCCACGTTACCTTCTACGCTAACATCATCCAGAACCCATGACTCATTCTCAGGTTGCCACGTGTCCTACTAACGTAGGCATTGACCGTTGACCTAAATCTTGGATTGGCTCTAATTTCTTCATCCGGACTCGGATTTACACACTATTTTCACTGTTGGATTTGTATTAACGAGCACTTCAATGTGAGCCCACTTTCACCTGTATCTAAAGACATTGATCTAGAGGAAAAACTGAATCCATTTTGGATCACTCCTCCCCACTAGAAGCTTTTGGTCCACCAAAAGTTCGTTTTAATTGTCGAGTAAGTGAGGATAAAGTTCCCTCTCTTTTCCAATCTATATCCATTGTGCTTTACATGGATTTGTACCTTTCAGTCCAACTCGGAGATACTCAACATTTCCTCATCATGAAGTCCTAATCCTCCTATCAATCACTGTGTCCTCCCTTAGCTCATAGAGATACTTGGGCAAAATATCTTCAATGGAAGGTAGTTGACCTTTCTCTTCGGGATCTTCAATCAATGAAGGTTCATATAACCACAAGTTTTCAACATTTACGATGGAATAGATTTGCATATAAGCTAGTAGATCTAGGAAGAAAGCATTTTCACCAATTTTGTCAAGTATTTTGAAAGTACCATATCTAATTTGTTTCAACTTTTTACCTTCCCCTTGCAGTATTTATTTGTTGATGCACAACCAGACTTGATCACCAACTTGAAAACTATGCTCAACTCGATGCTTGTCATGTTGCACCTTATACCTTGCTTGGCTTCTTTCCAGCTATTCTTGTACTACCTAGTTAATTTCTTGGATTTGTTCAATGAACTTGGTTGCTTTTTCCACATCACTGTGTCCATCAACTCTTATGTCTTTACCAAACACAAAATCCAAGGGAGACTTTGGTATAAAACTAAAACAAGTCTCAAAAGGAGATCTCTGAGTAGAAGAATGTTTTGCTTGATTGTAAGCATACTGCACATAACACAAATGCTCATCCCAAAGTTTGGGATGCTTGCTACAATATCCTTGAAGCAACTGTATCACTGTCATGTTGACCACTTCTGCCTAACCATCTGTTTGTAGATGAAATGTTGTGCTCTTCTTTAACTTTGTGCCCATTAAATCCCATAGACTTGACCAAAGGTTCCTGACAAATCAAGAATCTCGATCGCATACAATAGAAGTGGGTAACCCAAAATGAATTCATACATTTTGAAAGAACAACTTTGCAGTTTGTTCAAATATGACCTGTTTATTACATGGTGTCAAAATACACATCTTACTGAACCTATCCACAACTACACACAAATAATCATGACCCTTTCTAGACTTTGGCAATCCCCCAAAAAAATCCATGGAAAAACTTTCCCAAGGACGAGAAGGAATTGGAAGTGGAGTATACAAGCCTAATTTTCTATTACTTGGCTTGCTTGTAGCACACATAATACATCCTTTAATATATCTAGAAACTGTCTCATTCATTCGTGGCCAATAACAAAATCGTTTTAATTGTGCAACTGTTTTACTTACACCAAAATGACCTGATATGAGAGAAGTATGTGCTTCTCGAATTATATTAACTCTTTCAGTTTGTGGAATACATAACTTTCCCAAATTATATAAGAGTTTGTCCTTTATGTAATAATCCAATTCTTCTACCTACTTGCCATGACTTAAAGTTGCATATACATCCTTAAAATCTGTGTCTTGAACATATTGTTCAATGTAACTTTGATGAATTACCGAATTATGCTTAAGTATTATGGATGCGTTTATAATTGGTCTTGATAACATGTCTGCAAACTTATTATGTATGCCCTTCTTATATCTGATAACAAGATGAAATTACTGTAGAAAACCCATCCACTTGTAATGTCTTGATTGTTGTAATTTCTTTTGTGAGTGTAAATATTGAAGTGGTTGATGATCTGTATGTATGATGGTTTCTTTACCCATTATATAATGTTTCCACTTTGTAATACTCTAAACTAATGCATACAATTCTTTATCATATGTAGGATAGTTAACTACTACTGATGTGAATGTCTCAGAATGAAAGAATAAAGGCTTTCTGTGCTGCATCAACACTGCCCCCATGGCATATTCACTTGCATTTGTCTTGATCTCAAATGGATGCTAAAGATCTGGCAGTGCTAGTACTGGCACTGTACTAATTCTTTCTTTCAATGTGTTGAAGGATTTTTGCTATTTTGCCTCTCCACTGAAACACCTATTTCACACTTGTCAAAGCATATAAAGGAGTTGCAATCAAATAAAAGTTAGCAATAAACTTTCTCCAATATTGTGCTACCCTTAAGAAACTTCTGACTTCTGTAGCAGTATTGGGCTTAGGCCAATTTACAATGACTTCAACCTTAGAGGGATCTATCTTTAATTCACCACCCCCTACAATATAACTCAAATAATTCAAAGATGTTCTGCCAAATTCACATTTTGACAGTTTTACATAGATATTTTCTCTTTTCAAAACATCTAAAATCTGCTTTACATGTTCATCCCATGTTCTACTAATAACAAGAATATCATCTAAATAGACTATTACAAAATCATCAATGAAGGGTCTAAATCCATCATTCATGATTCACATGAATGTAGTTGGAGCATTAGTTAAGCCAAAAGGCATAACCATCCATTCATAGAGTCCTTGCTTTGTTTTGAAAGCAGTCTTCCATACATCTTGTTGTGCAACTCTAATCTGATGGTAGCCGCTTCGCAAGTCCAATTTAGAGAAGTAAACTACATCTTTTAACTAATCTAACAAATCATCAATATGAGGAAGAGGATATCGATTCTTTATTGTGATTTCATTTAATTCTCTAAAATCAATGCACATTCTCGACAAACCATCTTTCTTTCACACTAACACAATAGGTGATCCACACGGTGATGTGCTTGGTCTAATAAACCCTTGATCAAGCAATTCCTATACCTACTTCTTTATCTCTGCATTCTCTAGAGCTGATAATCTGTACATTCCAATGTTAGGTAGTGGAGCATCTTGCTGCAAATAAATATCATGTTCTATCTCTTGCTTCGGTGGAAGCCCCTTAGGCTCTTGAAACAAAATATCATAATCGGAAACAACTTTAACTAGATCTACTTTCTATTTAGGATTACAGCCTTGGAATGCATCGAATTTATCAATATCCTTTGCTTTTACAATCATAAGTAAAAATTGCTTACTTGAATTTACAATTCTTTTCATCTGTCCTGAATTTATGTGAGAGAAATTATCTTTGAGTTTATGAGCCCTTACAATATATTCGGTTCCATCCTTAGTGAGTTTATACTTATTTTCAGCTCGATAGAAGATAGCATTTCTATCGTACAAGTATGGACTTCCTAACACAATTCCACATATGTCCAATGGGACTATGTATAACTCAACCTCATCTACAAACTTTGACCCAATAACAAAACGAAGTTTACATTGTTTCGTAACTTGTAGTTTAGTTTTATCACACACCCAACCTAATGGATATGGATTTTTTTGAGGTTTTGTTTCTAGACCCAACTTATTTACATTTGCTTCAGAAATCAAATTAACTTGTGACCCACTATCAAATAAAGTATCAATTTTAGTATGCTTGGAAATGACTCTAATATGAAAAAGCTCATTTCTTTTCCTCTCATCATTATCATTATCAATAGAATGCGAAGAAGTACTTGTAGATGCTTTAGAATCTTTACCTTTTATACCTATAGCTGTAACCGTTGTCTCGTCACTTGAATCTGATCCCAAGTCCTTCTGAATAGAATTACCATTCTTTTGCTCTTTACTCCCAAACTTCTTAGGCTTTAATTCTAGATGCAAAGACCAGCAGTGTGCCTCATCATGTCCTTCCTTCTTACAATGAGTGCATGAAGGTTTATCCTTCTTCACAGTATTTGTTTTCCTCTCCTTCCATTTCAATTTCTTCTTTCCTTTACTCTTGCTTTCAATAGGTTTGGATGATTTCCCAAGTATGGTATGCCTCAAATAACTATGAAGACCACCTATGTATTTCAACAATGTCTCTGGTGAGTCCAATGATATGCCTAATGTTGAAGCTCTCTTATGGAATTCCTAAGTATAACTCTGAACACTTTGACCCTTTAATTGACGTAGTGTTTGCCAACTCATCATTGCTTGTTGCATATAAGCCAAAGGATAAAATTTCTTTTTAATGGTAGAAACAAATTCATTCAAAATGAAATGATTTTACCATGTTTTTGGAGATCTACTTGTGTCTTACCTTCCCACCATACAAGTGTGGTTCCTCCAAGTCAAAGGCCAGCAAGCTAGATCTTCTTCCTTTCTGAATCAACTTTCTGCACCCTGCAATATACATCAATTTGTCTTATCCAATTATCAAGATTTTCAACATTAAGTTCTCCATCATAAATTGGCAAATCAAATTTTACATCTAATTTGATCAAGGAGGATTTCTTCTTTTTCCTTTTAGAAGAACTAGTCTTATGAGAAGAAGATGATGATGATGACGATGATGGTGATGATGGAGGAGATGGTGGAGGAAGCATTCCTCCTTTTCCTTTATCTTATTTTCTGGAGGAACAAAATAAAAGGTTCCTTTGCTCCTTTGTCTGGTTTAGGTGATGAAGTGCCTTCACCGTTACCCTTTTTAAACTCATTATACATCTCTTCCACCATTATACATATCGTCATGAAACTATCCAAGAATTGGGATTCTGACCCAAATGGAGTTTCATATGCCATCCTTCTTTGTGAAAAGACACTTCCAATCTCTGGATTTGCCTCAACAAGTTCACCTTCACCTTGTCTGAGCCTCAACCTAGTAAGCATTCAAATCTCCACACAACTTGTCAACCTTAAAAACCTTGAGCTTTGATACCACTTTATCCGTTACTGAAAAAGGCATTATAGACTATGTGTGAAGTTGCCTATGTTACTTAGTGAAATGGATCGAAATGATTGCAAATAACATAAACACATAAACAAGTTGAAAAACACATTCAAACATATCAACACAGCCAAATTTAATAAAGGAGTTCACTAGACTTCCTGGCTACATCTCCTAGTCCTTTCTTTCTAGTGATGACCTCTTTATTATGTCTTCAAATTGTTGTTATAGGTATGAGCTCAAGTACAAAGTCTTAAGTATGGAAATGGAACTCACCACTGTGTTCAGCTCAAGTATTCGAGTTGAAACGAGTATAAACTCGACTGTATTTGGCCATTATGACCTCCAGACCACCTAGAATGGTTCAAAACCATCTTAGTAATCGTTTTTGGTGATATGGTATTAATATACCATGTATAGTTACAAAATACGATGAATGGGGAATAATACGATAATATTAAAAATAAAGGATAAACCAAAGGACCAGCCAGAGTGGGGTTGACCCCGACCGTCCGGCCTTTTCCCAGCATAGATCTCCATACCAAGTGATCCAACAATTATTGTGTTCCCCGCGCATTCCAATGGCTTGACTGATCTCCACCATCGATTCATCTTGCTCAATCCTATGGCTATCGTGCAATATCGTGCTCCCATTAGCCCGATGGTTAAGACTCCGAAAGCATGCGAGAAAAGTTGTTTTGGTGTGCTATGTGTCGATTGCTAAGTGGAATCGTGTGAATTTTTGAAAAACCATTTCCAGCCTTTAAGGCACACGATATACCACTTATAGCTTTACTTTCGGAACTCAAAGAAGTTTAACTTCTTTTGAATAACCATATCATGTCCATTTAGCATGTTATCATGCTTGCATATCTCGATGCAATACGCGTCGATCTCCTCTAATGGGACGATCTCCGCTCTCATTCATTGATCGCATTGATCCAATCGCCAATGTATGAACCAATCACAAATTTCCATGTTACCTTCTGTGCTGACATCATCCAAAACCTGTGACTCATTCCTGGGTTGCCATGTGTCTTGCTGACGTAGGCATTGACCATTGACCTAAATCTCTGATTAGCTCTAATTTCTTCATCCAGACTTTCATTTACACTCTGTTTGCACTATTGGATTCGTATTAATGAGCACTTCAACGTGAGCCCACTTTCACGTGTATTTGAAGACTTTGATCTGGAGGCAAAACTGAATCCATTTTGGATCATGTATAAACATATCACATCTGGTTCGCTTAAAACACAATCATCATAAATTATAATCATAGATCACATGCATAATAAAGACTAAAATGAAATATTGATACTTATCCTTCAACCAGTCCTTTTCTTCTACCTTTATTATTGTTCTTTCCATACACACACTAAATCAATTTCCACATCCAGAAAGCACCTCATGCCTTCTCTTTCTTTTTGATCATGTACATGTACACACAGTGTACATCGCAACACATACACCCACACAATACATACACCTACACCCAACATAGAACACAGCACATACACTTACACCTAGTGTAGAACACAACACCTACACCTGCACCCAGTGTACAACACAACACATAGACCTACACTAATGTACAACACATCACCTATATGTACATGCCATACAATACAACGAATATAAATATCATAATTCAACAACTACATAATGCATGTAACACAATACCACATGTACACAACACACCATGTACGACATGTACATAATACCACATGTACAACATGTGCACAACACCACATGTACACATCACCACCTGCACAACGTGTACATAGAACCACATGTACAGAACACCACATGCACAATGTGTACATAGTGTTGGGGTCTTAATTTGGGTTTATAAATTCTACCCCTCTTACATTTATTGTCAATATGGGGTCCATCTCGTTATTTTAGGGTTATTGTGCAATGTCTATGCAGGCCACAAGTTTCCTACCTAGTATTAAGAAATTCCAAGGCCCAAAGAGTTCTAAATCAATCCAATTGAAATCAAGAAACCAAATAACATCAATCTTAAATAACATCAACTTTAAGTAACAGTAATTAGGAGTAACAACAATCTGAAATAACAACAAGATAATAAATAAACAAGAAATGAAATGACAATCATAAAGCATAATGATATAAATAAAAAGCATTCCTATTCACATGAACCGTATCCAACAACACCTGATCAAAAGAGTGGGCCCAGCTTTATGATCAGGGCCTTGGCTGAGAATTACAGACTACACAGACTTACAATATGCTGGAATTCTCATTAATTCATAAAAGGAATTACAAAATGAAGTTTTGTTGTTACACGCCAAAATAAAATCTTTAATATTCGATTTGCTTTATCTGTGTTATCTCCCTTTTCTCTCTGGTTTGTGTCTTTTAAATACACAAACAACAAAGGGAAATTTACAACAAATTGATTACAAGTTGATTTCCCATACCATTTAGATTAATTACAAAATCTCAATAACCAATATGAGTTATGAGAGATATTTCCATCATGGTTCAATTGGAACTCGTCGAATCTGGTATTGCAATTGGAGCAATTTAGAAAACTTCCACAATAGAAAATCTATGAAAATGTCCTTCGAAGAACCTTGTTTTTCTCTCAATAAAGACTGAATTTTGGACAAATTCCCATGGGAAACTTGATGTGGTTCGTTTTGCACAAAAACCATGTCTTGGATTTTCAAGATTCTTCTTTGTTTTCCTGAAACATCCAACACAAAACTGTCACTTTTTATCCCAGCAAATTTCTAAGTTGGAATATTTGATTATGAGTTGAAGATCAAATTTTCAATCTGGAAGAGATCTTGGAGGCTGAAATCATGAGTGATGTTATAACAAATTCACTAATAAACCATCATCGGCAAAATCATGCATAATGATCATCAATTTATTACAAAGGAGAATAATAGAAATGGATGAAATGGATGTTAATAAGTGATAATAATGATAATGATAAATTAGTAGCCCAACATCTCTCCCAAACTAAACATGTTGCATGTCCTCATGCAACCCAACACCTCCAAATTAACCAAGTTGTAATACAATAATCAAAATTCTCACCCCAGCTCATGATATTAATGAAACGACATGTTTCTTCCCCAAATGCTTCTTTGAAACAATAGTTATTCAGTTTTAAGAAAGTTAGTGAAGTTGTAAAAATTTTCACATTGACTTTCAACCATATGTATATGAAGTTTTAGCAAAATATGATACAAGTAACAACAAACTTCATTAACCATTTTCTCAAAAAATACAAATCAAATATTGCTGAAATTTTGCAGGAAGATTTCTAAGATATTAATTCCTCATCACTCCAAAAATCAGAGCTATATGATCCAAAAATCTCAAGATATAAGCAAAATGGATGTAGGTGATAGTGCATGATTTTCAGAGTCTTACAAACTAGTTTAGCTTGAACTTTTCTGGGTTTGTTCATTTTAATGATACCTTCTTATTTTCCAAAAATCACAAGAATCTAGTTGATAGTTTTAAAGATATACGCAAATCAATTTATTTATTGTATAAAATTCAAATTATATGCCTTAAATGATGAAGAAATGATAAAACATCCATCATGCATAGAAACTCCTCCCCCAAACTGAACATGTTGCATATCCTCATGCAATACACTAGAAAACAAATTGAGGTGGTTGCTACAATCGCTATTGAAATTATTGCTTGGTGTACAACAACATGGAATAAAGGATATTTTGAGTTTGGATACGGAGATTGATGTACGATAAAGAATATTAATGGCATGGTCATGATAAATAAATTAATGAAAGTAACACTCCCCCAAACTGAAAGATTGTCTCTAAAGAAATGAGTATTAAAGGAGGGAAAATAATGGTTGAAAAATATGAGTGAATAATGCTTAGTGGTTTTTCATGACATTGTTGGGTTGTGTTATATTCTTTCCACGACTAACCTACGTAGTGAATTGGGGGGTTATAGGGGGGCCGGAGCCCCCCCTTTGTTGTGCTGATTGTGCAGTGGGGGGTCACAAGGGGGCGGTAGCCCCCCCTGTCCGGGGGATTTGAGGGGGGTGGGTAGCCCCCCTATACGAGGTCTGGGGCAGTGCCCCGGGAAATTCTTTTTTGGACCCTATATTAGGTTGGGCAAACCTACCTATGGTTTTCGGTCCATGGTTTTGGACGCGATGGTTTTCGGTCCATGGTATTGGATGCTTCAACATGTATAAATATGTATTGTAACATTGAAAGGAACATAATGAAAA
>APFE031528249.1:25999-44659 GCA_000404065.3 Pinus taeda
AGGGCGAAACAGATATTAGAGCTTGTGCACAGTGATGTGTTTGGACCTATGAAGGTTCCATCACTGGGTAAGTCTATGTACTATGTATTATTTATAGATGACTTCTCAAAAAATACATGTATATATTTCCTTAAGAAGAAATTTGAAGTCTTTGATAGGTTTAAAGAATTTAAGGCTCTGGAGGAAAACCAGACAGAGAAGGAGATAAAGGAGTTGAGGACAGATAACAGTGGAGAGTTTTGTAGTAAGGAATTTTAAGAATTTTGTAAGAAGTGTGGTATAGCATGACAGAAGACTACTCAATATACACCTCAGCAAAATGGAGTTGTAGAAAGAATGAACAATACATTGATGGAAAGGGCAAGAAGCATGCTCAGTGGTGCCAGGTTAGGATAGGAATTCTAGGCAGAGGCAGTGGAGACAGCATGTTACCTAGTCAACATATCACCTTCTTCAGCATTGGAGGATAAGACTCCACAAGAGGTATGGACTGGTAAGAAACCCTCTCTTTCACATCTGAGGGTATTTGGATATGATGCATATGTACATGTTCCAAAGGAGAAATAAACCAAGTTGGATAATAAATCTGAAAAGTGCATATTTATTGGGTATAAGGATGGTTTAAAGGGTTATAAGCTTTGGAACCTAGTAACAAGGAAGGTTGTGTACAACTGAGATGTGGTGTTCAGAGAGGTGAAATATGTTATTAAACATGAAGTCCAACCAGAGGAACCTGAGAAGATATAGTTTGAGCTAAAGGAGGAAGAATCAAACTCTATAGAAAAGGAGGAATCAGAAGATGAAGAGCCACAAACTCCGGGTGTAAGAAGATCAATTCGAGAAAGAAGGTAGCTAGAAAGGTATAGTCCATCTGCTTTCTGTTCAAATTTTGCTTTATCTATTACTGATGATTATCCTAGAATTGTAAAGGAAGTAGTAGATACAGAGGATGGAAAACTATGGAAAGAGGCCATGGTTGATGAAATGGCATCTTTGCACAAAAATGAGGCTTAGGATGTGGTGGAGTTGCTGGCTAGAAGGAAACCCCTTGGCAGCGAATGGGTGTTCAAGAAGAAGACAAATGCAGAAGGAAAGGTAGAGAAATACAAAGCTCGGTTGGTAGCAAAAGGTTATTCCCAAGTGCTGGGAATTGATTTTGGTGATATTTTTTCTCTTGTTGCCAAGGTAACTTCTATTAGGTTACTTTATCTATTGTTGCTGCTTTTGATTTTGAGGTAGAACAGATGGATGTGAAGACAACATTTCTTCACGAGGATCTAGAAGAGGAGATCTACATGAAGCAACCTGAAGGATGGTATTGGATGCTTCGGCATCTATAAATATGTATTGTAACATTGAAAGGAACATAATGAAAAATCAAGATGGTAGTCTCGGTTTTGGGATCCAGGGGAAAATCTCTGTGTATATGTGTTTTATGTGTGTTATGCTCTCGCATTGTTTATTTTCTGTGTTTAAGAATTCATATGCAAGTAATTTCTGTAAGGGGTTAAAACCTACAGACATTCTCCTAAACTTTTAACAAATCAAAAACTTACGTTATTTTACCTCAAGTTTTACCTCTATAAAAATGTGGAATGACATGTATGGATTGATATTTGTTCAAGTTGATGTACGTTGCATTGACGTTGAAAGTGATGTGAAAGGTGGAAGCCATGCAAGCTGAAAGAAAGTAATCAGAAAGTGTAGCAGGGTTTCCTTCCCCCAAACTGATTAGTTTCTCTATCATCAATATTTCTATAATACATCTCATGAGTAGCCTCAATCAGTGATTGATCACCTCAATTACCTCATTATATATAAAAGTGACATAATATTGTTGTTAATGTCATGAGATAATAATGGATAGAAAGGGAATATAAAAGAGCGTAAAATGATGAGAAAAAAATATGCATCCCCTAGACCCATAAGCTTTGGTTGTTATGAGCACAAAAATTGTGAGAATTGGTTATCTCAGTCTTTGCTTCTCAAGGTTTGACTAATTACATGGGATTCAAAATCAGAATTAGTCCTCTTTATCCTACCCCTAAATAATAGTAGTTTTGTTAAGCTATGAATAAATAGAGACTAATCGGGCAAAGAAACTATCTTTGGTTAAAGATACGAAACTTGTATAATAAAGGAATGATAGATTAGATGGTAAAAAATGCCAAATATCAAATATCCTAAAATTTTCATCCCTGACATGTAAAGTGAATATTTATAACTCAATAATAGATATAAACCATAACCATCATCATGTAAGAACCAATTAAATATTATCCCATGAACCATGATTTCTATCAAACCTTATATATGAAACAATAAACTTTATCGGTAATTAGTTTTGATAAAGCAAGGTAACCAAGTAGATCATAGTATTGAATTAACTTCTATAGCATAGGCATGGCCACTGCTGCCACCAGATGTCCATAGCCTCGACAAGGATGCCTTTGTAACCCATTGAGATGCTAGTGTCCCATATATTAGAAATAAGTACATAGTTACAAAAGCAATTTACTTAGATGTCTATTGAAGATCATTATTCTAGCTTGGTAATGAGTTAATAACAATGTCATTCATAGGAGCTAGCAAAACTGAACAAGTCAGCTCGTGACCAGACCTCTTGTCCTTCATTTTTACGACCGAAGAACATTACCCTAGCTTGGTGAACAGTAGTGATAATATCACATTGTTAGGACCTATGATCATGGTAGGTTGGCTCATGATGAGACCTCCTATCCTCTAGTTGACTATTTATGTTTAAAATTCAACTATGGTTATTATTAATCAACAAAAGATTACTTAATAGATGGGGTGGCATGTCATATACCTAAGAGTTCGGGATGACTTAAAAAAATTTGTAGTAACTATTTTCAAGTTGGGTAATTTTGCTTCTCAAAAACCTTAAAATGATTATTGATAAATATATTTTATTTTGCCAATATTGGGGTTGAGGAATAGTTCATTAGATAGTGATGGAAAGATTTAAGTACACTTTGTGGTCATCATCATAAATTTTACAAGATGATGGACTTGACAAATTAGGAAAGTTGAAAGTTGGCATGATTAAATCATCTTTGCATAATTATTCCTTAAAAATAAGAATATGTTTATAGATAAACAAAGATAAATTGACTACCCAATCATTATGTCAAAGAGGACCTAGAACATTAAAAGTATTTCTCATTCACCAAGGAGAAAAAAAAAACAGAAACACCTACATGTGTTGAATCAAACATGAAAACTGGCCAATAACAATAGTTGTGACTGAGGTAAAAACAATTGTGGCTTAGGTAATAAAAGTTGTCATTGAGGTAACAACAGTTGTGGCTGAGGGAACAACTAGGAAAGAGAAAAAAAGGGGCACTGCGACTGAAATAATAGCAAGGAAAGGGAAAAAGGGTGTTGCGAGTCAGGTAGCAGAAGGGAAAAGGAAAAAGGGTGATATGACTAGAGTAGCAGCAGGGAAAGGAGAAAGGGTGTTGTGATTGAAGTAGCAGCAGGGAAAGGTAAAAAGGAAACATTATTTTTGACTTAGGGAACAACAACTATAACTAAGGTAGCAAAAATTATGATTCGAGATTTATTTATCCAATAGTACCATTGTTGCATGTTACAACCTTGAAACTACCCATATCATTTTAAGCTTGTAGACATGAAGTATCAATTATGGCTATGGTAATCCTTCCCAAAAACTAACTCAATGGTCGATCCTAGCAAGGTGACATGGAGGAGGATTAGTCATCCAACATTCATAGTCACTTTACAAAATAATGAGGAATTAAGAGTGAATCATTCTTGACAAGACTTACCATAAGAGTTTTTGGTATTAGATTTGAGGAAACCATATACTTGATAAGACCGGGGAAAAAAAGTATAGATGTGGAGCAACATCATGAAACTTGAGAACTTCTTTCTTTTATTTTGAGAACAAATGATATGACTTTGAAGTAAACAACACTTGAAACATAAAAATGTAAGAGAAATCAGAAAAGAAACAACATTTTATTGAAAAACAATAAATAAATAAATAACTTAAGTTACAACGAAAATGATTTTGGTTGCAAAAATGTTGTTTCCTAAGGGAACATCAATTTGTTTCCAGGAACAAAAATCTGTCAATGGTGAATGAATGGAAAAATGCTTTGGTGGAAATGAATTGGATCTTCAAATGGAAGTCAATTCCCCATTTCTCCTATTATAAATTTCTTAAGTGATGAAAAGTCTTCATGTTGTTTTCTCTGTATTGGTGAACAATAGCGGGAACAATTTTGCAACAAGCTCTTATGATCCAATATTTTTTAGATCATGGCACCTAGAAAGAATCAAAATCATATAATATTAAATTTCTTAATACATTCTTGGATTAAATTCTCTTATTTCATTATCATTGTCTTCAAGAATCACTCGTTCAAAAATTGACCTCTTTATTCTCGCCGGACCTCAAAAACCGAGCATCTATCTGCAATAAAAGATAAAATCACGGAAGAAGAGAGCTGATTAGACTCTCCTAATCCAAGAAATATCCAAAAAATAACAAGTATTTACTCTATAAAATGAATCCACAGAAGGATAAAGAAAAAATTATTTGTCACCTACAGGAGAGCAGTGGTCGACATACTAACCAGCAGTGTTTTAATCATGACTCCTTTGTTTTTTGTCTGATTTGAATGATTCCAAAGCCAAATGAAAGTTAATGAAAATATATATCACCAATAGAAATAGGTTTTAGAAATTTCATGATATAATATGTCAAATTTACTTAGGACAACCTACATAACAGAGCCATTTTCGGTTTCCCAACTTCGACCAATAATTGATATTTTAAGCATAAATTTTTCATTTGATGATAGATTGAACTGATTCAAATTGGATATTAAAGCACATTCATGTAAATATATCCAATATAAAAAAAAATTTAATTCACGAAGAATTGATGGGTCAAATGTGCTAAGGAACAACCAAAAAACAAAGTTTTAAGGGTGTTGATTTACGGTAGATAGTCGGTATATTGGTCATAACTTTCTCAATGATATCACAATAGAGTGATTCAATTTTTTCTCTAAACTATATTAATAGAGGAATATACCATAGAAACAAGTTTCCAAAATCTAGTCATTAGGCCTCCAAAAACTAACTGTCCTAGCTCTATTCCTGAGTCTCCTACTAGACATCTTGTTAATGTTTTGGTCATAGATTTTTCATTTCAAATCCAAATTGAGTGATTCAAATTAGATTAGAAATTATACATAAAGGTATATTTAGGGTAGAAATATGTTTTAAAAATATACCCATTTGGTCTCTCAAAACATGTCTGTCCCGACTGTGTTTTTAGCAATTTTATCAAGCCCACAAGCGATAAGATATGATAATCAGACAATTTTTACAAATTGGTAATCAAAATAAATATGAGTGTTTTATAAATGTTATTTTCAATATAATATATCTACATACATAAATAAATTCAAATATTTATCACCGATGTTAATTTTCACAACGTGTCACAACAAAAACAATTATTTTTACATATACATAAATTTATTTATTTAGCTTCTTATTTATTGTATTTTCTACACTAATCTAATATAACTTCAAAAAAAATATACTTATGTATAAGAGTACTTCCAATGGACTCTGTTATGAAACCAACTCAAGAAAAAAATAGAAAAGATAGATCAACGCCTTAAAATTCAGCCTCTTCGAGGGGGAAACCTCCTTTACATTACATAAATGAACAATTCTTGGATGATTCAAATGACAAAACCTCCTTTATATATATAGGAGTCTAAGGAGTCACAATATAACCCAGTCGACCTAACAATAATAATATAAAGCCACAAAAATAAGAATAGAGGATTCTATGGGGCACAGTAATAACAATATGGGGACAATAGGGGCACAACAATATTAATAAGGGGTACAACTACAATATTAATGGGGTAATCACTAGTATTATAGGGACCCAACAGACTCATTTTTGAAATAAGGCCTCAAGTATGCACATACCCAAATTTGAAAAATTCATGGTCATAAATACTATGATATGAGAGATCAACTTCCCCGTTAAGGATGGTGCCAAGAATTGTTGAAGTAGGGAGTGATGTTGCAAGAAAACGACAGAGTGAAATCAATCTTGAATATAGTCTTGATTTCCCAAAGTTTTCATATTGTGAGTTTCTTCTACTGGGTTCTAGATTGTGTTGATCCTTCCTTCCTTGACCTTGACCTGTGAGTTGTTGGGGTCTTCCTCTGCACCTTGGCTTTTTTTCACTGTTCATACAATATAGAAGTGGAGAATTAGATTTAAAACATTCAAAAAAATTTCTAAAGCTCGGGTCCTAGAAAATGGTTGGTACAAACCTTGCCTGACCAAGACATCGGAGTGGTTCCAATAAGTAATCAAAAAGGAGGAAACAATGAAAGCGATTTAATGCTCGGGTCCTGGAAGAGGTTTAGTACAAACTTCACCTAACCCAGACGAGAGAGTGTTCCTACGATAAAAAAAAAAGGTATAGAAATAAAGAAATCAAAATTGTTTAATGCTCATGTCCTGGAAGAGGTTTAGTAAAAACTTCGCCTAACCAGGATGAGAGAGTGTTCCTACAATCAACAAAAAGGCAGAAAAATAAAGTAATAAAAAAAGTCTAATGCTTGGGCCCTAGAAGAGTTTTAGTACAAGCTTCGTCTAACCAGGACAAGAGAATGTTCCTATGGTCAATACTGGTTGTACTTTTTCACCTTCGATAGCCCCCCTAGCAACGACGCTAAAATATTGGGGTCTTAATATGGGTTTATAAATTCAACCCCTCTTACATTTAATTTCAATCTGGGATCCGTCTGGTTATTTCAAAGTTATTTTGCAAGGTCTATTCAGGGCACAGGTTCCCTACCCAGTATTAACAAGTCAAATAACAACAGTCTTAAATAACATCAACTCTAAGTAACAACAATCAGGACTAACAACCATTCAGAGTAACGACAATTCAGAGTAACAACAATTCAGAGTAACGACAATTCAGAGTAACAACAATCTGAAATAACAGCAAGATAATAAAGCAACAAGAAATAAAACAACAATCACAAAGCATTAACGATATAAATAAAAAGAATACCTATTCACATGAACCGTATCCAACAACCCCTGATCGAAATAGTGGGCCCAACTCTCTGATTATGGTTGTGGCTGAGGATTATAGACTACACGGAATTACAATATACTGAAATTCTCATTAGTTCATAAAAGGAATTACAGAATTAAGTTCTATTGTTACACGCCAAAGGAAAACCCTCAATATTTGATCTGCTTCATCTGTGTTATCTCCCTTTTCTCTCTTATTTGTGTCTTTTAAATACACAAACAAAAAAATGAAATTTACAATAAACTAATTGCAAAATGATTCCCCATACCATTTAGAATAATTACAAAATATCAATAATAAAGATGATATCTGAGGGATCTTTCCATCATTATTCAGTTGGAACAAGTTGAAAATGGTATTGCAATTGGAGCAATTTGGAAAACTGCCACAACAGAAAATATACAAAAATGGCCTTCGAAGAAACTTTCTTTTCTCTCAATAAAGACCGAATTTTAGAAAAACGCTCAATGGAAACCTGATATGGTCCATTTTGCACAAAACCCATGTCTTGGATTTTCAGATTCTTCTTCTTTTGCTTGAAACATCCAACACAAAATTGTCACTTTTTATCCCAACGAATTTCTGAGTTGGAATATTTGATTATGAGTTGAAGATCAAATTTTCAATCTGGAAGAGATCTTGGAGGCTAAAATCATGAGTGATGTTATAAAACATTCACTAATAAACCATCATCAGTAAAATCATGAATACTAATCATCAATTTATAAAAAAATAGAGGAGCACACGTATTATTTATCCACAAGAGCGTAAATAATTATGACATGGAATCATATGATGAATTATGATAAATAGAACAATATAAATGGATGAAATGGATGTTAAGAAGTGATAATAATGATGATAAATAAGTGGCCCAACACCCAGCACCACCTGCACAACGTGTACATAGCACCACATGCACATAGTACCACGTGCACAATGTGCACACAACACCACATGTACACAACACCATGTGCACAACGTGTACACATCACCACATGTACAACACATACACAACACCGCACACACAAAGCACCACATGTACATCATGTACATAGCATCGCATGTACATAGCACCACATGTAAAACATGTACAATGTACAACACTGTATGTACACAACACTGTATGTACAATGTGTACACAACACCGCATATACAACATATACACAACACCATATTTACACAACACTGCATAAATGACATGTACACATATACACAACAGTAGTATTACATATCCAGAGACCACACTGTCTCTGCCAGAAAACTTTACCTCTAGTGTCTTTCTGTTATCCATGCTTGTCCCAACATGCCACCGATCACACAGCTTTCATTACGTTGAGGTATCTTTCAGTGTCACTTTCTATAGCATAGAAATAGGCATAATATAAACACAAAATAAATTCATATCCACATTATGTTGACCTCATAGATATGTGAGGGCTACTCTGCTTACTTGATTCCTCATAAACCAGGAACCTCTTCATGCCATTCACTTGCATAATAAATCATTCCTCCACAGGTATGATCCCTGACGACCCTGTCAAACAGCAACATACATACATACACATATACATATACACATGTACACATTAGCATAAAACAATCATGATCCTTGATGACCCTGTCAGGCAACGCCATACATACATACATGTATACATATATATATACATCGACATAATCATGTTCACAACACAATTTCCAGATATCCTAAGGTCAAGGTTAAGAGAACTCTCTTTATCTATGCAACACATGCATAACATTGGGAACCAATAGTTCCCAACATAGCCAAGGCATATGAAGCCTCAAATCCATTTACTTTACCTTTCTTGTTACCTTTCTCATGATTTTCTTTCCACCATCCATTTACCCTAATGGACCCCATCTATCAGGCCATGAGGTAACTCCTCAAATGAGATTATGTTTATTCATTTAGGTTGTTCATAGTTATATACATGAGGTAGTGTCTATTGAGTTTCATCTCCCGATGACTCTCCATTTTATCTTATTATTTATTTACACTATTTACAGTTGTTCACTGAATCCCTGTGATTTGGTATCAACATTCCCCCCCTTAATTTGATGGGATGTTGGTGATTCCAAGCATCATTCTGAATCTTTCAAGCTTTTCTCTTCCAAGCGCTTTGGTGAAGATGTCTGCAATCTTCTCATTAGTGGAACAATGGCGAAGATGGATTGTTTTGGCCTCAACATGATGTCAAATTAGATAATATTTTGTATTGATGTGCTTCATTTGATCATGGAACTTTGGGTTCTTGGCCAACTTTATTGCTGAGGTATTGTCAATCATGAGTGGAGTCGAATGTACTTGTTTTAACTGCAAATCTTCCATAATTTTCCTGAGCCACACAATTTCTTTTGTTGCCTCAGCTGTTGCCACATATTCTACCTCTGTTGTTGAATCTCCTGGAACTGATTCTTTGCATGATCTCTAGGATACAACTCCTGATCCAAGACTCATAGCATAACCAGAAGTAGATACCCCAATTTCTTTGTCTCCATCAAAGTCTGAATCAGAGTATCCAATCAAGCTGAAGTCACCCACCTGTGTATACTTGAGTCCAAAGTCTTGAGTTCCCTTCAAGTACTTTAGAACTTTTTTTGCAGCATACCAATGTCCCTCACAAGGCTTTTGCATAAACCTGGAGAGGATTCCAACAACAAACAAAATGTATGGTCTGGTAGTAGTCAGGTAGTTGAGACTTCCTACAAGCTGTCTATACTTTGTTGCATCCTCAATTTTTTTTCCTTCAATGGATGTGAGCTTTAAGTTTTGTTCCATTGGAGCAGTCAGAGGATTGTATTCAGCCATGCCAAACTAGTTCAACAGATCTCCAATGTACTTCTTTTGAGAAAGTAATATGGACTTTGGATGTTGATTTACTTCAATACCAAGATAGTAATAAACATAGCCCAAATCAGTCATTTCAAAACCTTTCCTCAATTCCTTCTTTATGGATGCAATGTAGCTCTCAGTGTTCCCTGTCCTCAAAAGATCATCTACATATACCACAAGATATATAATTATTTTGCCAAATTTCTTGAAATATAAATTTGCATCATCAAGATCATAATGTTTGAAATTGAGTTTTAGAAGATGCTCAGTTAGTTTTCATACCAGGCTCTCGGTGCTTGTTTGAGGCCATAGAAGGATTTCACAAGTTTGCATACTTTATGTTCATGTCATTTCACAGTAAATCCTTCAGGCTGGACATAAAAACATTCTCTTTTACATATCCATTTAAGAAAGTAGTTTTTACATCCATTTGATGGACTTTCCAACCGTTCTGATCTGCTAAGGAAAATAGTGTCTGGATGGTAGCCCATTTTGCTATGGGCGCAAAAGTCTCCTCATAATTGACCCCTTCCTTCTGTGAAAAACCTTTTGCCACAAGCCTGGCTTTGTTCTTGTCAAGTGAGCCATCAAATTTATACTTTTTCTTGTAGACCCACTTGCAGCCAATTGGTTTGGTTCCTAATGGAGGATCAACCAACTTCCAAGTGCCATTATTTATCAGGGAATCATACTCCTTTTGCATTGCTTCTTTCCATTCATCATGAGAAGCAACTTATTTGAAGGAAGTTGGTTCAAAATATGTATAAAAATTCAATTCATAATCAAGATAAATATCCATATCAACAAGTGAATCAGAGTCATCTACATCACCTCCATTTTGCCGAGTTGAATTTCTAGTTCCTATCTTTCCAACCTCATCAGGATGAACACTTTCAAGTGTATTTTTCAGCCACTTTGGGGGGCCTTTCTGAGATGCTCCAGACTTCTCAGTTGATTGAGTTTGGACTGAATCAAGATTGAGTCTCTCGATTCTTTCAATCACATCACTCAAAGTATCATTCGTTGTTGGAGTTTAATGCGGGGGAGAGAGTGCTTCAGAAGAAGATTCCACAGGTTGATCTAGTATTGGAACCCCCCCTTCAAGATGTGGAATCTGATTATCAAATCCTTGAAATGATTTTTCATTTGTGAACCTATCTAAGCGATCAAGTTGCTGCTCAACAACATTGTCAGCTTTTGGATGATTCAAGAAATATTACATATCCAGATACAACAAACTTTTTATTGACTTCATCACAGAGACGATATGCTTTGGAGGTGTTTGAATACCCCAGGAAGATACACTTACGACCCCTTGCACCAAGGTTGTTTCTATGTACCTTTGGTATCAAGGCATAACATGTGGAACCAAAGACCCTTAGATGCTTTACCGAAGGAATGTGCCCATACCACATTTCATAAGGAGTCTTGTTTCTAATAGCATTATATGGACATCTATTATTTACATGTACAACAAATAGAACTGCATCAACCCAAAACATCAATTTTACATTCTTGAAAAGCATCATGGAGCGCACCATATTTAAGATTTTCCTATTCATTCTTTCAGCTAATCTGTTCTGTTGGGGATTATAAGGCACAATTGTTTGATGTTCGACCCCATGTTGGCGAAGATAGTTTTCAAATTCATTTGAAGTGTATTCTTTTCCATTATCAGTGCGAATAGAGCCAATATGAGATTGTGCATCATTTTCAATCCATGTATGAAAGTTCTTGAATGTTTGAAAAGCATCAGATTTGTTCTTTAATAAATAAACCCAACACATTCTGGTGTTGTCATCAATAAATGTCATCATATATTTATTTCCATTCGCAGAAGGAGCAGGCATTGGACCACATAAATCTAAATGAATGAGTTCAAGTTTTCTATGTGCTATGGAATGTGAATCATTAAAAAACTGCTTGCTATGCTTTCCTAGAATGAAAGCATCACATTTCTTAAGTTTCCTAGGAATTATAGGCAAACCAGTAACACCATTTTTCTTCAACAAGTGGAGGTTGTCATAGTTCAAGTGTCCAAATCTAGCATGCCATAATAAAATTGATGGAAATTTACCTTCATCATAATGAGAATTGTATGAGAAATTTTGTGCACGAGCCAAGGTACCTTGCAGCTTGAGAAGCCTTTCTTCTTTTATCCTCGTCATGACAAGTGAGTGATATGATGCTTTTCACACCTCAACCTTTCCATCAAACATATGAATGGAGTTTCCTTGCTAGCGGATGTGGACCAAGGACAACAAGTTTCTCCTCAGCTGTGGGAGATATAAAACATGATGCTGAAGAAAGTCTGGAAGACCAGGAAATTTGAGCCTGATTGTGCAAGCCCTGATGGCTTGAGTTTTGATTTTTCTGCAAAGTATACTTCTCCATCAACATTGTCAGTAAATTCTTCAAAAAACTCTCTTCTAAAATACATGTGGCAAGTTTCTCCTGAATCAAGCAACCAATCACTTTTCCAAGAAGCAAGTGAAGCATTAAACAAGTCTTCATTTACTCCAATATTACAATGTGCCACAACATAATGAGCGGATTCAGGTGCTTTACCTTTCTCTTTGTCATTAGTTTTACCTTTGGGTTGATTCCTTTCCTGATCAATTCTATCCCAAGAAAACTTGCATGTGGATGCATCATGTGATCCATCTCTATTGCAACGTATGCAATGCAAATCTGACTTTTCTCCTTGAGATTGTTTGCCCCCCCTGCCTCTGAAATTTCTTCTTTCTCTTCATCCTCGACCACCTCTTCCTATGGAAGAATCTTGAGCAAGATTATTCTCTCTATGTGCAAGACACATAGCCTCTTCAGAAGACTGAGGAGTTGTCTTCTTCCTAAAATCTTTCTCTCTTTGAGCAAATCTATTCACAAGGGAGTCAAAGGTAATTTCTTTGAGGTTTCCATTTGCTTGCAATGACTCAAGATAATTTGAGTAAGTGGGATAAAGTGACTTGACAAAAGCTATCAGAGGAATGTCCAGTTCAAAATTAGTGACTTTGATATCATGCATAATAGATTTTACTTCTAATGCAAGAGCAATAGGATCATCATTTTGTAATTCAAGGTTGGACAATTTAATCATGAGTTGAACAACTTCTAGTGCAAAGTGTGAGTCATAAAGTTCCTTCAATTTTTGTAAGGCTTTGAAAGCATTTGAAAAGGGCGAAATATGGTGACTCACCTCTTCATTTACTGACGCTGCAATCAAGGCATAAGCCTTGCTGTTCTTATTTTCCCGAATGGCGAATTCCTTTTCTGGGTAGGTTTTTATGGTTCTTTGTCTTCTTCTCCAGCACACACGCCTTTCGACAGCTCATTAAAAATGAGAGTGTGTTTGATTTTTCGAGACCACTCAAGATAATTTTCCTTCCCATTGAGGACCACTCCCACAATAGATATTAATGAGTGCATTGTAAAAAATGTATTATGCTGTCAATATATAAAAAAACATACTTCTGTTGGTAAAAAATGGAGTTCTAGTGATTATAAAAAAATGCAGTAAGGGAAGGTGGTATATGGGAGAGGTGGTATACGGAAAAACGTTTTACCATGATTCCAAGATAATAAAAAACAATGAAATGAGCATTGTATATTATTATATATATATTATATATTATATATATATATGAAACCTGGACAGTGTTATTATGTATATGGGGGAGCGGATTCATGTGAAAGCACAGCTAATGAGTATGGCAACCGATGGGGAGAGAGCAGAAAAAAAAAGGTCGAGCATTTGTGTATGCGTTGAATTATATGATTGCACAAATACCAAATGCCAAACAATGTTTTTAGGAAATTTGAACACCATGTTCCCGTCTTTAAAGGAGACAACAATCATTCAACGCACTGTCTCCTCATCGCTGCTCTCTCATTGAATGCACATTATCTGATCTGCAGAGTTTCTGGTCGATTCTGAAACCATGGGTATCTCAAGGGGTTCACTTCACAAGAAACATGTGACTGGAGGGAAGGAGAAGTGAAAGTATGAGTTGGGAAGACAACCTTCAATGACGAAACTGTCGAGTAACAAGACCGTGAGAAGGGTGTGTGTGAGAGCAAGTGAAGATTTCAGAGGTCTCTGCGAGCAGGCGGGCATGCATGTACAAAGGGAAGGTGGAGGGCCAAGCCAACTGGATCAACGCCAACATATAACTAGTGGAATGGTATGCGCAGTGGGAGGAGGTAGACCGCAGTGACAGAGAAGGAATGTTAGAGTGCACTAACCATAATAATACAACATCTAATTAATTCAAAGTAGAGAAGTAACCTGGCCAGAGGACAGATAGAATAATGGTAGATATGACAGACTGGGAGTTACAAGGCATAGAGGGAAGCCAAAGAATGACGATGGATCTGATACCATGTAAGGCCAAGAGGTAACTCCTCAAACAAGATTATGTTTATTCATTTAGGTTGTTCATAGTTATATACATGAGGGAGTGATTGTTGAGTTTCATCTCCCGATGAATCTCCATTTTCTCTTATTATTTATTTACACTATTTACAGTTGTTCACCCAATCCCTATGATTAGGTGTCAACACCATCAATCTAACTAGCTGTCATATTCTTGCCTTGGGCCAACCTTTAATCATGGGCCATTATTTATCTGGGTATTACATTACTTGATGGGTTTCATTCAACTCTCCTTGTGCTCTATTAAATTCTTCTTTCCCAAACCAATTCCCAAGACCCTCAAAACATAAAAGGCAAGAACAAGAAACAAACAAGCAAAAAACCATGGAAAACTAATAACTATATAACACCACAAACAAAGTGGCATGGATATGAACCAGAGATAAACATAACTATAAACAAGTGCACACAAACCACAAAGCACCAAAAGCACAAAACTAGCAAGAAACACCATGATTCAACCACATGGTTCTTAGTGCTTCTGAGGGAAATCTCAACCCAAGCCTTCTTCAAGATTTCATGGCAGTCTCTTTTCCCATGCAATCCCCTGCACCATACTACCATAAACACATAATTGTTAGTGCATAAATAAATATACACACTAGTAGAAAATGGAGAAATTAGTGACAAGGTGACTAAAAAAGTTAGTCACCACAACTTTTCCAAGTGAAATACTACAAAAAATTAGCAATATTAAGAGACCCAACTAAAAATGACTAACATAAATGACTATTTTAGTCAACAATTAAAAGATAAGACTAGATAATAAGTAATACTACTAAAAATGACTAACATAAATGACTAATTTAGTCTAGGAAAAAAATATGACTACCTAACAAAAACTACAATAATATGAATTAGTCGTTTATGTTAGTCATTTTAATTGCATCACTTCAACAATCTAAAATTACAAGTCATAGGGGATTCAAAGGTTGTTTTAGATTGGGTGAAAGGTTATACTTCCTTGTACACTTCTTTATTGGATCAAAGGATGATTAAAATTATGGGGTTTATTAGTCTTTAGGGTCATTTCATTTGATCACATTCACAGGGAATCAAATTCAAAGGTTGACAAATTATCGAAAAGAAGAGTGGGCCAACACCTCATTTTGCAACACGACATGACCACCTATATATGTTGTAACAACCTTTCCAACTTATTTAGTTGGTTGCACATATATTTCACATTTCTTCTTCGTCTTGCAAAGTGGTAGTGCTAAGGAGAGGGTATAAACTTTGATCAAAGAATGTTCACTTAGTACCACTACCAAATTTCCTTCATGCAACTTGCATGATGATAAGTGGATGACATTTGAATGTTACAAACCTGTAAGTAGTTCACATTCAACTTTGTTGTCTTCATTGTCCTTAGTAACAATGACAAGTTTGAATATTTCCTTTATTTATCATCGCAAACACATAACTCTTTGCAATATTGTTGGTTTATGATCTCTTAATTGTGGAATGGTTCCTTGATGATGATAACGAACTCTCAATCTCCAATGCTCATGAATACGATGAATGAATGATCTAATGCCTTACTTGTATAGACAATTTATGATTCATTTTCTATTTTTATTGTGCCATTGTATATATGCTTCACAAGCATCTCATGCTATATGGTTAATTGAGCAAGATTTATCTTTCATTTTTCAAGTATAATTTGGTTGCATAAATAAGCATAATTGTGTAATTAAAATCAGTCAAATTTTGTTAATAATTCATGGTTTGTTTGACTATTCACACACTTATCCCTGACCTTATACTTTGAGAGTGAGTAGTGTAAAATTACTATTCTTCATTAAGGAACTTCCTTTCATTACTCAATGACCTAGCTTAGCTTGATATTTAAGGATTCCCCCCTAAATAAGGATATCATTCTTGTAGTCTAAAGAGTGAGAGAAGGCCACCAATGTGACATTGGCTGGCTTGCTTGATGGGTGGGGTCGAGACTTTTTTTTTTCTATGAGATTGTTTGAGTGGAGATACAATTCAGAAAATGCTTACAAGAAAATTAGTTTCCTTTATTTCCATCACCTAAACTACTTCCAATAAAACAATGTGCTTTTAATAAAATCTAATTTTTTATAAATAATTAATTCAATAAAATTAAAAAAATAGGATGATTATTATTATTGTTATTTTTTTGTATATGAGAGAATAGACAACTATAGTATGTTTGTACTTAAGGATTGATTCTATCCACTACCACAATCACCTCCAAGTGTACCCACATTGCCTCACACGTGGCACATTGAGCTAATCGAAGTTTAAACCAATAACATCATAAGAAATGCCTTAACAACCCATTCTATCATCAACTAATCTACACCATGGGGAAAATTAAAATTAACTTTAATATTAAAAAATATAACCAATTTATTTTATTTGAAAATCAATTTTAACATATAATTTGATGAAACTTCATAAAATAAAATTAAATGTGAAAAATGTTAAGAAAAATAAAGTTGGGGTAAATTATAAAACAAAAAAAGTAAAGTGAAATATAAAATTAATAATTCAATCATATTACTCCTAATTTACCAAGTGTGAGAGGCATAAATTCTCTCCATATACAAACCTTTTTTTAAAGTGAAAAGTGATTTGATCCCCTCTGCCCTTGGTAAATCAAAAATTAAGATCTAAAATTAAGATAGATCCAAGCTAGTTTTATATCAATTTATGTAATTGAAAGTAAAGAATTATTATTTTAATGAAAAGTTACTTTCAAAAATATTTGTAATTTCCTCAATTTTAAAATAAAGGCATCTTAACTCCATCTTAACTCTGGATCTATCAAGCGACGAGAGGGATCACATCTCTTGAGGCGAAAACCTCTTTTTCTAGTGCAAAACTTGAGGAAAGGTTTGTACCTCGAGAGATTTGATCCCTCTCGGTGCTTGATAGATCCAGAGTTAAGATGGATCTAGGTTGGTTTCTGTCATGTGCGGCCAAAGAAAATCTAACGAACATATGATTAATTTTATCAATAATATGTAAATTCATCTAATATTAATATAATCTTCTTAAATATGTTAATATGTCTCAGATTAATCTGTATATTTTAATTTTAAATTTTCTTAGTTTCCCCAGTTTGTTGTGACGATAATAACTTTGATGATGAAAAATGATGAAATATAAATTTTGAATGTAAAGGGACAATGTAATAGTGTTGAATGATAGAAAATGTGAATAATAAGAATATAGTCAATTACAAATAGTCTTCATTGTGGTGAATCTAAAACTATTTTCTCTTATTATTCTTATTGTCACCCTTTTTTAATTTTGTCATCTTTTCATATTGATTGTCATATTTTCATATCGATTATATGAAAAGGACAGGTTAAACCATAAACCATTTAAATCTTTAGCTCAATCTATTGTAGTAAACATCATTCCTTGTCTCTCCTTCTCTCCAATATTAATAGGTTGAATTACTATAACACCAAAATCAATGTAAATTTCAATAATTTTTTGTGCTTACACTGAAATCAATGCATAATGTTAATCCAATCACTTTAAAATTAATGTACCATCATACATCCAATTACATCAAAACAAAAATCAACATTTACACTCAAATTAATGAATCTAATGCAAGCAATTAAATAAGATTAGAAAACAACATTTACACTAAAATCACTGCATCTAATGAAAGCAATCAAATAAGATTAGAAATCAACATTTACACTCAAATAAATCTATCTAGTGCACGTAAGAAAATTGGATTATAAACCAACATCTGCATTAATGCACCTAGTGCAAGTAAGCAAATAGGATTATAAAGCAACATCTACACTGAAATCAATGCATCTAGTGCAAGAAATCAAATAGGATTAGAAATCATCATCTACATTGAAATCAATGCATTTAGTGAAAGCAATCAAATAAGATTAGAAATCACCATCTACATTGAAATCAATACATCTAGTGCAATCAATCAAACATTATTAGAAATCAACATCTACATTGAAATCAATGCATCTAGTGCAAGCAATCAAATAGGAATAGAAATCACCATCTACATTGAAATCAATGCATTTACTGCAAGCAATCAAATAGGATTAGAAATCATCTACATTGAAATTAATGTATCTAGTGAAAGCAATCAAATATCATTAGAAATCAACATCTACACTAAAATAAATGCATCTAGTGCAAGAAATCAAATTGGATTAGAAATCACAGTCTACACTGAAATCAATGTATCTAGTGCAACAAATATTCTTCTC
>APFE031528255.1:1613-21362 GCA_000404065.3 Pinus taeda
TATTTCATCAAAATGCAAGGCAGTTGCATTGCTACCTATTGCAATAACCAGACTATCCCACAAATCTGGTAGAGAACACAACAAACTAATGCACTTATCTTCATCTAAAATTTTAATATCAACAGATGCTAACTGACTCGCCACATTATTAAATGCATTCAGATGCTCTGTCACCAAGTCTCCATCTTTCATCCTCAGGTTATATAGCTTTTTCCGCAGGAACAGTTTATTCACCATAGACTTAGATTGGTACAAAGTCCCTAACTTGTCCCACAAAGCCTTCGTCGTAGCTCCCCCTGATACATTCAGCAATACTGAATCTGAGACACACAATCGTATTGTGCTCTTTGCCTTCTGATCCAATTTCTTCCATTCTTCATCAGCCACTCCCGTTGGTTTTGTACCCGGATCTACCGCAATCCACTGATCTTTATCCACCAATAGATCATGCATATTGAGTTTCCATAACTCAAAACTCTGACCATTGAACTTCTCAATCTCTATCTTTCTGCTGCTCGCCATCTTCTTTCACCACCAGAATCGATCTCGTAGATCTCCCACTGAACAGGGCCTACCACAGGCCCGAGCGAAACCCCTCAGCAACAAAGGCGTCCCCTTGAAGCCAAAACAACTCTGATACCAAATGTAGGTTTTAACCCTGTACATAAATTACCTCCATACGAATTCTAAATCATAGAAAAATAAACAATGCGAGAGCATAACACATAAAAAACACATATGCACAGAGATTTTCCCTTGGATCCCAAAACCTGGACTACCAGCATGATTTTTCATTATATTCCTTTCAATGTAACAATACATATTTATACATGCCGAAGCATCCAATACCATGGACCGAAAACCATCGCGTCCAAAACCATGGACCAAAAACCATAGGTAGGTTCGCCCAACCTAATATAGGGTCTAAAAAAAAATTTCTCGGGGCGTTGCCCCGAACCCCGTAGAGGGGGGCTACCCGCTGCCCTCAAACCCCTCGAACAGGGGGGGCTGCCACCCCTCCTGTGACCCATCTACTGCGCAATCAACGCAACGAAGGGGGGGCTCTGCCCCCCCTCTAACCGCCCGATTCACTTGGTAGGTTAGTCGTGGAAAGAATATAACACAACCCAACGCAATTCACAATTACCTCAACCTTAGAGGGGTCTATCTTCAACTCACCTCCTCCAACAGTGTGTTCCAAATACACTAAATAAGTCTTGCCAAATTCACACTTTGACATCTTTAAAAACAACTGTTATTTTCTCAAGACATCAAGCACTTTGTTCACATGCATGACATGTTCATCTCTGGATTTTCTGAATATGAGAATATCATCTAAGTAAACAATGAAAAAATAATCTATAAATGGTCTCAATACATCATTCATAACTCTCAAGAAAGTAGCTGGAGAATTTGTAAGACCGAAAGGCATAACAAGCCACTCAAACAATCCTTGTTTAGTTTTAAATGCAGTTTTCCAAATGCCCTCTTCAGCTATTCTAACTTGATGATAATGACTTTGTAAGTCTAACTTAGTGAAATACTTTGCATACCTCAATTGATCAAGAAAATAATCAGTTCTTGGGAGTGGATAACGATTATTTACCATTATCTTATTCAATGCATGGAAATCCACTCACATGCAAAAAGTCTCGTCCTTCCTTGGCACCAAGAAAATGGGTGAACCACATGGAAAGGTAGATGGGCGTATGATACCTTTGTTTAGAAATTCTTGAATTTTATTCTTGATTTCCATGCTCTCCATGATCGACATGCGATACATGCCAATGTTGGAAGTGGAACATCCTGTTGTAATTGTATCTCATGTTGAATTCCCCAGTTGGGAGGTAACCCCTTTGGTTCCTGAAACATCTCACCATGATTTCTCAACACATCAAACAAATCAGATTTTAACTTATCATCACAACCTTCAAAAGATTCATAATCTATATCATTATTTTTCTTGATCATGAGAAGACAAATTTTTTACTTGCATTTACTAGTCTCTTCATCTACCCTGCATTAACCAAAGAAATGTTTAACTTTTTGCAATGGGCTCTCACAATATACTCCACTCCATCCTTGAGAAATTGGTATTTGTTCTCAAAGTGATAAAATACCGCTTTCCTATCATACAAATATGGGCTTCCCAAAACGATTTCTGAGATGTTAAGTGGAACTACATCTAACTCAACTTCATCAATGAATTTTTTAGTAATGGAAAACCTGAATAAGCATTTCCTTATAACCTATAAATTTTCATTATTAACTATCCAACCCAAGGGATATGGCTCATGATGAAGTACAATTTCAAGGTTAATCTTTTTGACCAAGCCTTCTGAAATTAAGTTCGATTGTGACCCACTATCAAATAATGTATCAATCTTTGAATGGTTTGAAATTAACCTTACATGGAACAACTCTATCCTTGATTATTAATTTGGAGTTTTGTTGTGACTATGTGAGGAACTAGTGCTTGCTATAACTTCTTTTCCTTTTGTGACCATGGCTGAAATCTTGGTCTCATCTCCAGAATCGGATCCAAGATCATGTTGTGTGGTAGCGGTCGTCTTTTTTTTTCCTTATTGTTTGGTTGCTTAGGCCTTAGTTTGGGATGTAGTTTCCAACAGTGGGTTTCATCATGCCCCACTTTGGAACAATGTTGGCATATAGTTTTCTCCCCTTCTTTCTTCACACTTTCATTCTTCTTTCCTTTCCATTTTCCACCTTTCTCTTTCTCCTTACCCTTGAATGGCTTCTTCTTACTACCCTCTTCTTGAATGTTCTTTCCTCTTGCTTCAAGGTGCATGGCTTGCACACATACCTCATCTAAATGGTTTGGATTGAACATAAGGATAGTGAGTTTTAAATAGGAATGTAAACCTCCAATATATTTCAACAGTGTATCTTCGTAATTCAAGTTTACTCCTAACAACAAAGCCCTTTTCCTAAACTCCTAAGTATAGTCTTGAACCGTTTGGCCCTTGAGTTGCCTAAAATTTTGCCAACTCATAATGACCTTTTGCATATAGGCTAAAGGATAAAACCGTATTTTAATTGAAGAAACAAATTCAACCCAAGAAATGGATATCTTACCATGAATTTGCATTTCCTCTTGAGTCTTTGCTTCCCACCAAACTAGTGTTGCTCCTTCTAGCCTCAATGAAGCCAACTGGATTGCTATGTCATCTTCTTGAAGGTTGTGAATTATGCAATAAACCTCCAATTGTTGAATCCAATTGTCTAACTTTTCTGCATTGACCTCACCATTGTACATGGGAAGTTAAAACTTAATGTCCAATTTGAGTAAGGGAGTTTTTTCTCTTAGGGTTTTTGAATGAGTATGAACAGTTTTTGTGGTGGAAGTGGAAGATGATGTTGTTTGTGATGATGAGGAAGATGATGAAGATGGTGGAGATGGAGGAGGCTTTCCTCCATTACCCTTTGAATCCTTATTTTCATATTTTTTATCTTCTAAGCTCCCCACTCCATGTGGGGACTTATAACTCTCTCCAGCCATTCTAGTATTCCTCTCCTCATAGAGGACTCTAACCATGCCAGATAAATCATAGAAATATTCCTTGAATGCTTCCTCTTCTGAAATACCTTCAGTGTATCATGCTCCAAACATGATGGCTTTGGATTCAAGCTCAACTTTTGGTACTTCTTGTACCTCCTCAATCTCAATTGAAGGTAAAACTTTGAGGTACTTCAAGTGCAGATAGGATTGGAACTTTGGGTGGAAATTGTGGTCTTGTGGCTCTCCTTCTGCTGGGCATTACCTCAGGATTTGCAACCAATAGTTTCCCTTCTACTCTCTGCAACATTAACCTTATAAGCATCACAAATTTGCAACCATTAAAACCCTACTTGCACAAAACTCAAGTAATCAAGAAAATAACCTTTCCTATGATACCAACTTGATATGTTGTTGAATGTTAGATTTGTTGTGCTAATTTCCACTTCAGAATTAAAAACATTTGCTTATCATTTTCTTCCTATGCATAGGCTTTCTTTATGGTGTTTGTGAATGAACAGGTAAATGTTTTCAAGTTTTATGTCAAATTCATGAGCAAAATAACATTTAAATAAAGTGTTGAACAACAACAAACAAATATACAATAAACAATCAAAATGAACACTTAACACAATGTTTTGATAAAGGAGCTCACCCCTCCTAGGCTACATCTCCTTGGTCCAACTTCCATGGCTTGGGCCTCTGTATTAGCTCAAAATGGCAAAAAGTGTTGTTTATAATGCTCTACTACTTCTGAAACTTGCTTCAATGTTCTTAGAACATCAAAATCATATAGGAATGCCTTTTCCTGATCCCAAATTGTTTGAATTTTGCAAAGGTTATGGCAAAATAAGTTTCCCCTAGGAAAACTCCACTAAACCCGGAGAACTGTAGTTAATCCCACCAAAAATGGAGGAATCCCCGGATTTGTCGGATCCGCAAACTTCACCACCAAGTTAACTACTCATTAATTAGTAGATAAGAGAAAATTAATTAAGCACTAATCATTGGTTAGCACATTAAGTGCGCGATTAAGTTTTAGTGTTGGCCGATGATTATGTGTTAGTGGTCACTTGGGAGGGGGCTAGCTCCCTCCTTCCCCCAACTGCCAATAGTTATGAAAAAAAAAAAACTCAAACTGTTACATGTTAAGAACTAAATTTGCGGTGTAGCAGTAAGTTGTTGGCATTGTGCAGGTGAAGTCACGGGTTCGACTCTGTCGACCTGCCCATAATACTTCTACACTGTGCACTGATGATGACGGTCCTTTGGGGAGGGACATGTGGCAGCCTCTGGGCTTGCCACATGTCCCCTTCTCATTGGTCCTCATCCACCCAATAAGATCAAGCCAACTCATCAAGCCATTAACCAACCACAACGTCCCACTTGACGAGACCTTACTGGACATTGACCAACTATTTGACCTACCCAATCACCTGTCACATCAGTAGTACAGACTACTAACTGTGTAGTGATTGTACCTTTTTGTTGAAATATGGCAACAAGAATATTCCAATTTAATTTGTCCATGAATTAAATTGTGAATTAAAATCGAATTTAGTCTTAATAGCTACTTGGAAATAATTAATTAATTAATTTTAAATTAATTGTTGGGAAATTTAAGTAGAATTTTTTGAAGTATGCAGAGTTATCCCTTAAATTAGGATAGGTTGAGTTATTTGAGTTGTAATTAGTTAACTCAGTTTACTGAGTTAAGTCCAGTTAAATTAGTTCCAAACTGTTTGAGGAACTAATAGTGAGTTAACAATCAATTGATGCATTAATGCACTCAACTAGTGCTACTCCAGTTAACTGAATATTCCCTCATCAGAAACTCATGCATGTCTATTCTGAGAAAGACATAGTTGAGATTAATGTTTGAGGATAGTGTACTATCAGTTGCATGTGTTTTCTCATGTAGAAAACTCATGCATGAAGTCAAGGATTCATCCTTGAGGATTGCACAGTTTTGAAGGCTTTTTTTTTCCACTTGGTAAAAGGCTAATCATCCACAAGGAACAATGCAAGGAAATGGGAGCTTGGAGGGCAGAGAGGAAGGCTGGAGAGAAGCCAAGATTGCCTATGAGCATCTGTGAGGATTGTACTGAGCGCTGGATAGCTGTGAGAGCTAAGGCTTTGTATAATTCCTATGTATTTCCACTATGTATGATAATACAATAGTGTGGGGTTTTTAGCTGAGGATTTCCCCAAAGTATTTTCATGTGTATTGTGCCATTGATTCTTCTTATTCTAGTTATATTGTTCAGCTCAATCTTTAGGCTTATGCAAATTGATAATAGAAGTAGGTTATAGTATTTTGCTTTGATTTATATTGCATTATCGGTTTAACCTACCAAAAAATTTTCTACATGGCATCAGAGCCGTGAACAGTATACTGAGAAGAGAATTCGAAGTTTGAAGTTCGGGGTTGTAGGTGCAAATAAAATTCATATCATACTTCAAGGTTGGCCAATGGTGTTCTATGGCTTGAGACTCAAGTATGCCTTGGAAGGTAGCTCAAATTACATAGCATGGAAAGATAGAATGGAGGCTGTATTAGAAGACAATCGCTTGAAGGAATTCATTGATCAAGAAATCCCAAAGCCAACTTCAACTAATCCACAAGAGTTGGTTGACTGGAAAAAGTGTGTGGTGAAGGTGAGACAGATCATCCTTGAGGGAGTTTGAGGCCATATTGTCTCGAGTCTCCATGCAAAGGATACTCCATCTTCAATGTGGAAGACATTGAAGGACCTCTACCAGAACAATAGTAACCAGAGGAAATTGGCGCTCAAGGATAAGCTTCGAAGAATCAAGATGGAGAAGGGCGATACTATTTCCACATATCTGAACAAGTGAAACCCCTGCAAACATGAGCTTGGCAGTGTGGGAATAACTACTGCCGATGATGATATGGTGAGCCTCACTCTCCTTGGCCTTCCAAAGAGTTGGAATAGCTACCAGGACTCTGTGAATGGAAGGGAGAAATTGTCGGATTGGGAACAACTATGGTCGGATCTTATGTAGGAGGAGATTAGGAGGAGCACAGGAGATGGTTCTTCATCCAAGAATGATGATCAAGAAAATCTGGGTTTAACAAGTAAGCCAAGGAAAGGGAAGGGGAAGGCTTCCCATTTCAAATCAAATTCTTCTCATGGAGGGAAGAAGGGTGACATGTCTTAAGTAAGATGCTTTAATTGTCACAACATGGGACATTATGCGACTAATTTACCATTGAATAAGTCCAAGAAGGGATCCTGGGAAGGATCGGAAGGTGAGGCATTATCCTCTTAGTTCGAAATGGACTTTACCCTCATCACATGAATGGTGTCATCGATGACGGGTTGTGTCTAGAATCTTGACAGTGGAGCCTCATTCCACATGATCGGTGATAAAAATTTATTCAGTGCCTTCGAGGAGAAAGACCTCAAGATGCACATAGAGATGGGTGATGATGGAAGGTATAATTTTTTAGGAGTGGTCATGGTTGCTTTTCAGAGGGAGTGTTGAGCTCCCCTCACCTTGACAAATGTGATGTATGTGCCTGGACTGAAGAAGAACTTGGTATCGGTCGCGATGTTGGAGGACAAAGGCTACGATGTTGTCTTTAGTAAAGGAAAGGCATTCCTAAGACACATAGCCATGGGTAAGACCGAGAGGATAGGGATTCGGGTGAAAAATATCTATAAATTAGAGGTAGATGATTGTGCAGTAATGAGTGCAAAAGAAAAATTTGGTGCAAAGTCAAGACATTGGTGAGCTGTGGCATAGGCGGTTGGGCCATTTGCATCATGGGGCTTTGAAGATAATGCAACAGATATCTATAGGACTTCCCAAAGGTAAACTTGAGCAAGATGACACATGAAAAGGTTATACCTTCGGAAAGTACACCAAGTCTTCCTTTCATTATCGAGACAATCAAGTAGAGGTTATCTTAGAGTGAGTTCATATTGATTTGTGTGGACCATTCTCGATGGCATCCATAATGAAGCAGAGGTATTATGTGATTTTCATTGATGACTATTATTGTAAATGCTGGATTTATTTCATGCAGAAGAAGGACCAAACTTTCACAAAGTTTTGTGAGTTCAAAGCTTTGGTCGAGAAAGAGTGAGGGAAAAATATCAAGGCCTTGAGAAGCTGTAACGGTGGAGAATATATCTCTCAAGAGTTTAAGGACTTTTGTGCAGTATAAGGAATTAAATGAAAGTTGATGGCACCTCATAAACCATAGCAAAATGAGGTGGTTGAGAGAAAGAACATAAATATAGTAGGGGCAGCACAGGCAACGGTTCATGACCAAGGCCTACCACTTCATTTGTGGGCTGAGGCATGCAACAAAATGGTCTATTTGCAGAATAGAAGCCCACATCGCATACTTGGGATGAAGACACTAGAGGAAGATTTCTCCAGTAAGAGACCAGATGTGGGTCACTTTAGGATCTTTAGCTCATCGGTATATTGCCATGTGACAAAGGATGCATGGAAGAAGCTTCACCCGACAACAGAGTTGGGGATATTTGTGGGGTACAATGATACACCTCACAACTATCGAGTGTACTTGCCCACCTGTCAGAGGACAGTGGTTTGCAAAGATCTCAAGTTTGATGAGCAGAAGGCCATGCGAGTTTCCCTTGAGAGGGAGCTCCAACTATAGGCTGTGGAGGAACTGTTGGTTCCTAAGGAGGAGGAGCCTCATATTGATGTGGAGCAGCCACATGCAGAGGTTCTAGGAGTGGAGACATCCACTCAAGCAAATTCTTCCACAGATGGATGGAAGTGCACAAGAGAAGTTGATAGATTGTTGGAGGATGTGAGAGAGAATGTGGGAGCACCATTTTCTTAGCACAGACAGAGGAGGTCACCTAAGAGGTATTATGGATACATGGCCCTTGCTGGGGAATGTGATGAGATCGAGCCAACTTCCTTTGAGGAAGCAGTGCAACAACTGATTTAGGTTGATGCTATGGTGGAGGAGTATGAATCCATAGTTCGTAACAGTGTTTGGGACGTGGTTCCGAGATTAGAGAACAAGTCAGTTGTGAGTTCCTGTTGGCTTTATAAGGTAAAGCAAGCTGTTGATGGTAGTGTGGAGAAGCATAAGGTAAGATTTGTTGTCTGTGGCTTTTCACAGGTCAAGAGGATTGACTATGATGAAAATTTTGTGCCTATCACAAGGTACTCATCTATCATATCTATGTTGTCACTATCAGCACAAATGGGTTGGAAGATCCATTAGATGGATGTGAAGACTATATTCCTCAATGATCAGATTGAGGAAGAGGTGTACATAGAGAATCCGGAAGGTTTTGAGACCTTCGATCATGAGTCGCATGTGTGCTGACTCAAGAGAGTGTTGTACGGGCTAAAGCAAGCACCTCATGCTTGGTACACCAGGATAGAAAACTACTTCACGGGTTGGGCTTCAAAAAGAGTGAAGTGAATGCGAACCTGTACCACATCGTGGTGAAAGGTAAGCTGTTGATCATCGTACTTTATGTTGATGATCTCATATTGACTGGTGATGATCAGTTGTTCATGTCTTGCAAGGAGGACCTTGCAAGAGAATACGAGATGAAAGACATGGGTCTCATGCATTACTTCCTTGGCATGGAAGTGTGGTAGAAGGATGGGGAGTTGTTTGTGTCTCAAGGTAAGTATGCCAACGAGATACTCAGGAGATTCCACACGGAGAAGTGCAAGCCCATGTAGACTCCTCTAGCACGTAACTAGAGGAAGGAGGTTGCTACTTCAAGAGAAGTGGTAGAGGCTACTATGTATAGGCAGCTTGTGGGTTCACTAGTGTACTTAGTGAACACACTACCAGATTTGTGCTATGCGGTGAACCAAATGAGTCAAGCGATGGTTCAGCCTACCAAGATGTTTTGAAAGGTGGAAAAACATGTATTTAGATTCCTCAGAGGCACATCTTAGTATGGATTATGGTACAGATGGACAGAGGGAGTGAAGCTACAGGGATTCACTGATGTAGATTGGGCAAGGATTCCATCAGATTGGAAGAGCACATCAGGAAGGATTTCAACCTTGGGTCAGTGGTAGTTTCTTGGTACAGTAGGAAACAGAGTTTGGTTGCACTCAGCTCGTAAGAGGTAGAATACATGGTTGCAAGTCAGGCAGCATGTGAGGCCATTTGGATGCGCAAAATCCTAGTTGGTTTGTCTGATCAGAGGATGGATCCAACTATGATCTATTGTGATAATCAGAGTTGTATCAAACTCTCTGAGAATCTATTATTTCATGATAGGTCCAAGCACATCGACATTCGATATCATCTCAGAGACTGTGTAGCAAGGAGGATCATGTTGATGCAGTATATTTCGACAGAGGAGCAAGATGCTGACGTTTTGACAAAGGCATTGTCAAAGTGTAAATTCGAGTTCCATAGAGACAGGATCAGGGTGGCAGATGATCCCTTTCTTGTTGAGAGGGAGTGTTGAAATATGGCAACAAGAATATTCCAATTTAATTTGTCCTTGAATTAAATTGTGAATTAAAATCGAATTTAGTCTTAACAACTACTTAGAAATGATTAATTAATTAATTTTAAATTAATTAGTTGGAGAAATTCAAGTTAGAAGTCTTTCTGAAGTCATGCAAGAGTTATCCCTTAAATTAAGGAGATAGGATTGAGTTATATTTGAGTTGTAATTAGTTAACTTAGTTAAGTCTAGTTAAATTAGTTCCAAACTGTTTGAGGAACTAATAGTGAGTTAACAGTCAGTTGATGCATTAATGCACTCAACTAGTGCTACTCCAGTTAACTGAAGATTCTGTCATCATAAACTCATGCATGTCTATTTTGAGAGAGACCTAGTTGAGATTAATGTTCAAGGATAGTGTACTATCAGTTGCATGTGTTTTCTCATGGAGAAACCTCATGCATGCAGTCAAGGATTCATCCTTGAGGATTGTGCAGTTTTGAAGGCTTGTTTTTCCACTTGGTAACAGGCTAATCATCCATAAGGAACAATGGAAGGAAATAGGAGCTTGGAGGGCAAAGAGGAAGGCTGGAGAGAAGCCAAGATTTCTTGTGAGCATCTATGAGGATTGTAATGAGAGCTAAGGATTTGTATAATTCCTATGTGTTTCCACCATGTATGATAATACAATAGTGTGGTGTTTTTAGTTGAGGCTTTCCCCAAAGTATTTTCATGTGTATTGTGCCATTGATTATTCTTCTTCTGGTTATATTATTCAGCTCAATTTTTAAGCTTCTGCAAATTGATAGTAGAAGTAAGTTATAGTATTCTTCTTTAATTTATATTGCATTATCGGGTTAACCTACCAACATATTTTCTACAATTTTTTTTGCAAATTTCTTCTATTTGGCAAAGCGGCCAAAACACAATATCTTCCTCATATGAGATCCATTTTGAGTGAAATGAGTTGTGTTGGGATCGTATCACCGAGACAGACGAGGTAATTTATGATTTGAGTGATTCTAAGCACTTTTATTTTTGAGCTAAATACTGATCACCTGATGAAGGTTAGAGCTTCTTAATGAGAAAAGAGATAAGTTATTCACTTGCAGGTTGAGTTCAGATTGAGGTGGAAACTGTAATACATCTTTATTCATCAGATTAATGTAAGCAGGCATTGGGGTTTTTAGAAGATTACTTTCCCCTAGAAAAAATATTGTGTGCATGTGTGTTATTTCTCATTTCATGTTTGTGATTGATGTTCTAATTTGTGAATTTATTTCTGCAAATATGTGGAGTAGGTTTGTGTCTTGTGATTTGGATTAAAACTTCATGAGAAGTTGAAAATCTACACCATAATTTCTACAATGTAGTTGAGGCATAAATGAAACACATCTTCCAACTAATAGTCACCTTTGTGGGTAAAAAAAGTAGATGAAAATTGTCGAGTACCTCAAAGCATGATAAAAAATACATGTAAAACTCCATATGCCTTAAAGGCACAACAAATGGCACCTATGAGTAAAAGGGAAAAAGACAGCCCAATTAGTACATAAAGGATTCGACCCAATTAGTGAACACAGGATTCGACTTCTATGATCACTCTATCAATGAGGAGCTCAAAGAAAACCATACCATAATGAAGAGAGATGCCACACTTATAAAGAGTGTTTGACTCCATATTCTGCGCCCAGATACATGTAGGAAGGAGATGTCTCTGAAAGCATGTAATAGGTCCAAGATAGACCAAGGAAAGGTGGAATGTTGAGCTCGAAGGAAGTGTCCCCTATAGCCTTGGTGATGGTGTATGGCCAATATCAAAGTGGGAAAAGCTTGAGGTGGGGGTCTAGCGAGGTGCTCCTTCTCAAATGTAGCCAAACTTTGTTTCCCACCTAGAACTTGTGCAACACTCGATGGTGATCATGGAATTGTTTGTACGTATTATTAGCTTTGTCCAATATATCATGGACCTACTGGAAGATGTGTTAAATGCATTCAATGAAGTTGTTTGCCCTGTCGGCTTCAAACTGGATGTGAACTGAATCTGCCTGAGTGGTTGCAAATGGTATGGCCACATCAATGGGACATAATGGATGAAATCCCATCCCTACCTTAAAGGGGTTGTGGAATGTTGATCTATGGAGAGCTTTGTTGTAGCTATGTTAGACATAGCAGAGGCTTTCATCCCATGTGCATGGATGCTTCGAGTTGTACATGCATAGAATGTGTACAACGGGTCAATTTCAAAACATTGGAAATGTTGAAGAAGTCATAAACCTACCTGTACGAACTATTGAATGTATCACCGTATATGATATGGAAGAGTTTCACATCTCTCCCATCTGGCTAGGGTTTTCCTGGCATCATCATGTTGACAACCTCTGTTTAGCCATCAGTTTGGGGGTGGAAAGTTATGGACTTAGTAAGCTGGGTATCCAGCATCGATTAGAGACTTGACCAAAATGCACTTATGAATATGTTCTCCTAACCTGAGACTATGGAATGGAATCCCAAAGTTTACCCACATACTCAAATAAGAGCTTAACAGTGGCCTTATCTATGATACTCTTCTTGCAAGCCACCATAATGGAAATCTTAGAGAATCTGTTGACAACCACAAAAATGTAGTTGTTGTCATGTCTAGTAGAAGGAAGGCCCGACATGTGATTGATGGAGATGTATTCCCAATGTCGACTTGGTGGAGGCAAAGGAATATATAGGCCTTACTTATTGATGGTTGGTTTGGCAATGGCATAAGGAGTGCAGGATCAAATATACTTCCCAACATCCTAACGAAAGTTCAACCAATAAAAATACTTCTGCAGTACTGCCACTATTTTCTCTACTCTGAAATGTCCAGTGATCTAACTGCAATGAGCCTCCCAAATCATCTTGGCATGCTCGCTTGAAGGAACACAGATGTGTCCTAGGTTGAATAACAGTGCATCCTCGAGGTGAAAATTTGGAACTTTCTTACCTTCCAGGAGTGTCTGGTATGTGCTACTAAATTCCGGATCGCTCTTGTAAATATGCGGCCACCCTGAGATCTCGTGCCCAAAGGAGTCAAGAAGAGTGATCAACGCCATGAATGGTGGTCGACTGAGGCAGTCTAAAAAATTATTGGTGCCTCCCTTCTTGTAATTAATGTTAAAATGGAATTGTTGTAGGTATGTGGACCATTTATGATGGAAATCATTCTGCAACATCCCTTGTGTCTGTATGAACTGTAGGGGTGGTCTGTGTGGATGATCATTTTCTTCCCCATAATGTAATGCTTCCATTGATGGTAGGCCTGCAAAATGGAATACATTTATTTGTCATAGGTGGGATACCTTCGGAATATGTCTAAACATGTCTCACTGTGGTAGGCCACTAGATGCCCCTACTAAGTAAGAACTACACCAATATCATAGTTAGAGGCATCTGTCTCAAGCTAAAATGGTTGATGAAAGTTTGGTAATGTGAGCACTGGTGTAGAGCAGAACCAATGCTTTAACTCAAAAAATTCATTCTGTTGGTGTTGTGTAGGTAAATCCCCTCTGGGACAAAGGTGATCCCTCTAGCCTAACTGAGGTCTAGCAAAAATCAAGCAACGCTAACACGTAGGTTCCTAATTGCAAAATAAAGGCCAAGATGAGAGCCTACCTCGAATCCCATGCTTATATTCGTAGAAGGGTTGTTGCTTCCATTCTTTCACTTCAGCTGGTTGCAATCCTCACGATCTCCATGAATGTACACCTGCACAAGTAAAGGACAAGACAAATACAAGCATAAAATCCGGGAAATTCAACTATGTACCGGTCAGAAAAGATACAACTCAAACATCATAATCAAAGACACATGAGTGGAAACATAATGATAGTCGTTTATCTTATTAATAAAACAAAAGAGAATACAACCAAGTTCTGACGTCAAATCCTCCTTTGGTTGGGTCCAGCCAGCAAGTCCTTCAAGCATTCACCCTTAAAAGTAGATATTCCAAGACAACTCTCTCTCTCACACAAGTTTACACAATATGGAAACACTTCACAACCTTCCTTAAGCACTATAGCAATCCCACACTTATCACCCCAGCTGCCTATCAAGCTTACACACTATCAACAATGCTCTAAACACAATCAATTCCAAACTAGTAGCTTATGGCAATGGTGGAGGCTTAAATAGGAGGAGTCTCCATGAATGGTGTGAGGATGAGCTTTTCTCGAAGGAAGGTGGCTCAAATGACGAAACAAACATGCCAGAGAAGGGAGGGCGACATTCACAAGGCCAACAACTAGGTCTGGAGTCATCTGGAAGGCCGGCTGTTAGAACAAACTCGCCCAAACTGGATCATCGTGGGTGCATAACTGCACTGGAGCGCTGGCATCACTGTTGAATAACAAGGAAAGTCATATCAGCGCGATCAGATATAAGGAACAGCGCACTATGACATGAAATTCGACCAGCGCGAGAAAGTCATGTGCTTCTGCGCTGGCAGCGCATTGAGCCCGTTTAGGAGCGCTTATCAGCGCGTTTATTTTTACAATAGTCGCAATGATAGAGGAAACTTTGGAAAAGTGCGTTATTTGGCCATATTAGAGAGCATGAGCATGATTGATTTGATCTAATGACACAGTAGGGAGACTGATAGGAAGACAGTGACAGATTACTGTGTAATAGATGCCCCCTAAAGCATGAAGCCCGAGAGAGTGGGAGGGATGAAATGCTTTACGGAACTGGCTGAACTGGAACACCACCAAGAAGAATGTGCATGTAGTACAACTGATAGCTCAAATACATGATGTACATGGTATGGGTGCAGCCATCCATAACAGACATAAAAATCTAGATCTGAGGTATGGACGCAGCCATCCGATGAGGATCAATGAATGGACTCAGGCATGGTCCCAGCCATCCAATGAATGAGTCATGTAGTGATTATAATAATCCACAAAATGCAGCCCGGATCCCAATATACAAAATCTAGGGTCTTGTGCTCTAACTCGACCTGAACAAAGCACAAGTTCAAGCATGCGAATATGGGAGTCGAAGTCGAACATGCGAGAACATCGTCTGATTACCAGTCAATAATGAAAAATGTTAATAGACACGAGAGGTACCACCAATAATGACAATGGTCCTCAAGGTACTATAGGTACAATCCACTGCGTGTGAATCAATGAGCCGATGTCGAACACCCGTAGAATCATTCGATTGGAGGCCAATGATGAAAACCTCGCGTCGAACACGAAGAACCTGCCATTGAGGCATGCAGGCTCTAAGGCACCTGAAGGGAGTCTCTAGGTCATCTTCCTGGATAATGAGCTGAAGTCGACAGGAAGTGATCTTGATCAAAGGTGGGCCATAATGTTTCCCACATCATCGACACGAGACAGAGAGGGACAAAATGTTTTGTGTGAGATATCAGAGGGAGGTTGAGTATTCTGCAGAGGTCAACTTCTCTTGAACATATCGGCGGCACAACAGCAGATGTGGCAGTATTTGATGTCAAACGATCAGGGGTCATAGTGACAAGATGATGAGCAGATGAATGGTCAAAAAGGATAACCCAAACCCACGGAGGCAAGTGTGAAACAAGATGAGATGTCCCCACCCAGACACGAATGCAGACAATTGCCATGTTCAAGAGTGACATACTGCCGACGACGATGATTACGGTTCTTTTATTCCCCCACCATTTCTGGTGAGTACCTCAGTTATTTTTGGATGGCAAGCTTGACGAGGATAGCATATGATTGAGAGGTGTCATCAAGACGAAACTCGATGTCATTAAAGTTTTAACGAGTTTGACAAAGGAAAAACTCGGTGTCTTTTCATATTTAGAGAGTTTGAAAAGACAGCGAAAAGGAAACTCCAGGGGTGTCCTTTTTCGTAAAGTTGTGTCTCTCGAGCCCAAAAAAGTATAAAACTATGCTCGAAAGAACTGCCTAGCCATTACGACCGAGGATTACTTTTCGTAAGTAGTGAATTTGACCCGAAAAAGTAAAAAAGTGATCAAAAGCACATTGCTTCATGACCATTAACGAATTCGAAACGACAAAAATCCGGCGATCTTTTTAAAGTTTAAACGGTCGAAAAAAGAGCTTTAAAAGACGACCGCCTCTCGTTTCTTTTGACGAGTCGAGAGGGAGACTCGGTTATCTTTTCTTATTTCACATCGAAAAAGAGCTTAAAGCCGACGTTTCAGAGCCAAGTGTATATAAAACCGTCGTAATTCCACTAGCATGATAATCTACACAACGAACACCGCACGCGTAAACCTGTTCGAAATAATTTAGATAACATGCATAAAAACATAGTAAAACTACATTGGAACCAAGCATATGGTAAAAAACCACTATTAAAAACCCATATGGATAAAAAATAGTATTTAATTTCCAAAATTTTACCATAAATAGGAGGGTAAACCAAATTGTTTTACCATTGTTACCATTTGGAGCTTTGGAGCTATGAGGTTGACGAGCCAAATTCCATCTCATACGAGCATCGAAGGTCCTGTAGCCTGTACCAGGTAGGTTCATCTCTCCTTACGATCCATTTTGAAGTGTTTTTACTGCATTCTAACAGTGGGAAGTGGTGGTTTGGGTGGATTTTTTGAAGTCCATTCCGCTCTCGGTCAGCACGGATTTCCCTATCGGGTCCGCGCTGATTGAGAAATCTTTCCACTAACCACTCCCGGATCAGCGTGGAAAAGTGATGTGCTTCCGCGCTGACCCGGTAAAAATCAACATAGGGTGCCATTATCAGTGTGACTGTTTGAAAAACAGTGGTGCTAACGCCGTGCAACAAAACTTTTAAAAAATGGACGTGTGAAACTTTATGAACAGGACCCTAATGAGATTTTTTGACTATGCAGGGTATAATGGCGTTCGTTTGGCAAGAACGTGCTCATGATAACGAGGACATAGCGGCTTTTTCCGATGCTGGGTGTCGAAATGCAATGCGGGCGTGCGGGTTGCTCAAATTCTTCCTAAGCCCGCGCCTGCGAGCACAACCTGACCTTCTGGAGTTCTTAATCAGGGCCTGGAATCCCACTGATGGGAAATTTGTGATCCGAGGCCATGATATCGAGTTTGATTACACTGATATCTATTTCTTGACCGGGTTGTCACGCCGAGGTGAGATGCCTATTCTGGAGGGGCAGCGACCCGGCGGTGATACTCTAGACATGCTGATGGCTCAGGTGTGCCCACGGGAATGCAAGACACAGAGTGGGAAGGTTGAAATTCATATGGTGGAGGACATCATCCTTCGGACCATACTCTTCATGGTGACTCGGGCAGTGGGCTGCTTGGCCAATCACGAGGCCTCGAAGGCCCATCTCCGATTGGCTCTCGAATGTTTGAACCCTACCATACTCAACTGGGCAACAACAGTAACAACAAGCATGAAGAGACAACTGACCAACTTCCATCGAGGTGAGTCGAAGCAGTTTGGTTACGGGTCGATCTTAGTCTCGCTCATGCTGGAGTGGGTGTCGGCATTACAGCTACAGGATATGGTTCTGGACCCACCTAGGGGCCCCTGAGAGACAAGGGCCACACGATGGGGCCAAGTCATGCCACGAGGAGGTGGCAGTCGACCAGTAGCGTGGGGAGTATACTTCCGAGAGTGGCTGGAGAGGCAGACTATCTTTCTGGAGGACTGGCCATATGTTGGGATAGACTTCTGTGGAGATCCATGCATGCCGCTGCCTGTTGGAGAGTAGTGGGATGATGGTGGTAAGACACTTGATCTCATTTTTTGATTTTTTTATTTTTACGATGTTTTTGGTTTTTCATGTACATGTCTTAATGAAAAATGCTATGGTATGCAGATGTGGGACTGACAAGACCCCTTGGCTTGGCCCTGGAGGCGCGGAGGGATGCACAGGGCATTAGAGCTCTAGCCATGGCTCCTCCAGGAGATGACACGATGGAGACCGTGATGCGGAACCTCGAGGGTTTGCTGATTGGGGTACCAGACTACCAAGGGATAGAGGAGGTCCACATAGCATCTTAGATCCATACAGTGGGGGTAGAACCTAGGATGCACCACCTTTTGAGGCGGGTGGCACGAGTGGCTATGACTTATAGGGAGCACAACCCACCACAGTAGATATCTAGGTCTTTATTCTCTACTGATGATTTTTTGAGAGACATGTGTCTCAGATGTACAGAGAACACAGGCCCTATCTAGACATGTACACTTATTTTTTGAGTGCCTCGGTGCGCCACACGATATATATATATATACATGTTTTTATTGTCTATTGTATTTTATGCTTCTTGTATTATGTTGATTCACATATTATGCAAATGTCTGTCCAATACATAATTAGCTAATGCATCGGTTAATGTATTAAGTCTTATTGGAATATGTTGATAAGTAATGAAATCAAAATCCCTTTCTAATAACTTAACACATAAATACAACCTTAAAATGCGATGATCTCTGATGGAATAACGTCCATTGAGTTGGTGGACTACAAGTTGAGAATCCAAGTTTACAACCAATGTGCGAATGTCGAGGTTGATTGCCTCAGCTAATAATTCAATCACAGTGCTATATTCAGCAACATTGTTCGTTGTACAACCTAGACACACCCCTTGAATATCTACTAACTCACCATGAGGATCGTAGATCACCCATGCCGCAGATGACAAATTGCGAGTGCTGCGGGAAGCACCATCAGCGAAACCAACGTAAGGCGATCCAGACATCTGTTCAAGAAGCAAAAGACACAGTAAGCAGCAATCCTGCCGACATACCAAAATAAAAAATAAAAAAACACACACACACAACACACTGTTGAAAGCATATGTATGTACAAAAAGAGAGAGTGCCTGGACTCATGCATAATATTTTTTGAGATAAAGCCCATTTCGGGGCCTATCCAGGGGATTACCTTCATAATCTATAAGCTCGTAGGCACCTTTTTGTAAAACTCTTTTCACAATATAGGGCCCATGCCACATAGGCTCGATTTTTCCTGCCCCCAGCTTATCATTAGCTTGATCATAGAGCAGTACTAGGTCTCCCTCAATAAAAGAGCCGGGGTTAACAGCGTTATCGAAGTGATTTTTCACTCGCTTCTTCTGAGCTTCAATAGCTAGGGAGGCTAGACGACGAGTCTCATCTAGCCGTTCTAAGTAAAGAAGTCGCTCTTCTACCGGAGTAGTATCAGGAGGTAACTCGACGGTTATCTTCAATGAAGGGATCTCACACTCAATAGGAAGGGTCGCCTCCAGTCCATAAACTAAGTGAAAAGGAGTGAAACCGGTGGCGTCCTTCACAGAGGTACGGTAGGCCCACAAAGTGGAGAACAACATCAGATGCCAATTGGACTTATGCATGCCAAAAGTTCTTTGAAGCATCATGACAAAAACTTTGTTCACGGCTTCCACTTGACTGTTTGCCTGAGGATAGTACGGGGTCGAACTATCATGTCTAAGACCCAACTGGGTTGTTAACTCGGTCATCATGTGATTACGAAACTATTTTCCGTGATCATTGACGATGGCTTGGGGTACTCCGAACCGTGAAATAACATGATTAAACAAGAACTGCGCCGTGGTGTGACCGTCTTCTAACAATGTAGGCATCGCCTCAGCCCATTTTGTGAAATAATCTACAGCAACGATGATGTACCCATGCCCCCCGGCCGAGCGAGGGTTATAGGTCACATAATCAATGCTCCACTTGGAAAAGGGGCCGACGGTTACAACGGGGTGCAGCGGAGCAGGGGGTGCACGCATCTTCCGTTGGTAAATCTGGCACTCATGACATGAACAGACAGCAAGAATGCAATCC
>APFE031528256.1:8516-30527 GCA_000404065.3 Pinus taeda
TATATATATATATAGTATTAGTATTTATAGCAAGTAAGCTCTCTTCTTAATCCTACCATTATAATTGGTTTACTTATATATTTTTTTACTATCAACTTAATAATATTACTTTAATTATAAATTAATATATTAATAAATAATTTAGGTAAACAAAATAAATTAAAAAAGTTTTGAACTAACCTTAAAGAATTGTTATTTATATATTATATTTTATTAATTCGCTAAGCCTTTTTAACAACCTAATTTATTATTAAATTATTTTTTATAATAATATTTTAGAAAATGAATATTTTAAATAAGTAACTACCAATATATTATTTATTATTTATTATTTTATTATTTTAAATAAATCTTCACCTTCATAAAACTAACCATTGGAATGTTATGATTTATCTTAACAACCTAAACCAATATTATTATTATTATATATATTATTATTATTATGATTATTAATATATATATAGTTGGATATTTTAATAAATAAATAATTTGGTAAACAAATGAGGGAACTTTTTAAACTAACTTTAAAAAAGTATGGTATTCATTTTTATATGATTATTAAAATAATTATATATATTTTTCTATAAATTTATTAATAAATTTAAATTATTGAATTACCTTTAGTAACTAAACATTAAGTTAGTTATTTTATGTTTAAATTAATTCTATAAATAAAATTATATATTTATATATAATTAATTGATAATTTAAATAAACAAATAGATAACTAACCCTTATTTTATTTCATTTTTTAAATAAAATAATAAATATGAGAAATAATGGTAATAGTAAGAATAATAATAATATTAAATTAATAAATGGAAGTTTGACTAGTTCCTTGGGTGAGGAAATAACCGTTAGTACTTTTTAGCTATTGGAGTCTCTGCTCGGACTATTTAACATGCTAGACTTGATCTGTCTCTTCAACTTGTCCTGACGATGAACCACACTAGTTGGTTCGAAACGCGTCGACAAAGGTCTTTCTTGATGTGATTTACGCTGAAATCCTTCTTATATAACTATGATTGATCACAGAAGCCTCAATTCTACAGTATGAAGGAATGTCAAACATGCTAATACGTGTCAAGTGTTAAGGCATGTTAGGATGTGCAAGGGTGTGACGATGTGTGCCAGGGACTATCTAGGAAACAAAAGGGAGAAACAGGTTAGGCTACAAGGAAATAAAAACATAAGAGGAATAATAAGTCATAAATTTACATTTTCCATGAGGGGCATGTTAGGCACACCAACACTAGGTGCTAATAGGCACCAAGTGCCAAGTGCTAATGCATTCTAAGTGCCAAATATTCCTCTATTGCTTCTCATCTACTTTCCAAAAATTGATCTCAAATAACTTTAATATTAAACCATGCCAAAGCATACCAAGCCATCTCAATACATGCCAAACATGCTAAGACTTGCCAAGCCCCAACATGTGCCAAGTGCCAATGTTTGTCAAGGAGTGTTATGCATGTTATGAAGAGGAAGGAAATGTCGAAGAGTGCTAAGGTGTGCTAGAGAGTGCCAGTGCATGATGAGGAGTGTTAGGTAGTACCAGAACTACACAATGCAACACTAGGTCAAAATGCATGGAAGTGAATGAATATGAGGGTGTGTTAGGGAGTTTCAATGAATGATAGTTATCATGCCAAGGAGGGAGTGACAATGTATGCTAAGCACTCGTAATACATGATAGGGAATATCAGGGCATGTTAAGAAGTTCTGGAGTGATCCAGCTGGATGTTGGTGGCCAACCACCTATCCCACTTGGACCTCCACAACTATCTCTTTCAGTTTTTTAGTTTCCTTAATTGTAGCACAATTTACTATTTTTGGTAGTTTTTTAGGGTCCTAAACTTACGGAGCTGTTTTGAGGCCCTAAACGACGTTTTTTTGGGAAAATTAGGACAAACATGGGTTGCAAAATGATGTTGGTCACTAAAAGGTTGTAGTCCTTGGATAGCTCTTTCTAACGAGGTATTGTGCCCATCAAATGGAGATCGTATGCCAAAGTTACGACCCCGGGAAGTTGATGTACCAGTTACCTAAATGAGGCCCATAATTTGGCGCTTCATCTCCTAGGGTTAGGTTTTTGGATGTTCAGGGTTTTCCACTATTTCTCAACAATAAATAGGCCTTCAAGCCTCATTGTAACACAATTTAGAGGCATGTATCTTCCATATCTCTTCTTAGAGATAAGCTACCATCGTCTGAGCTAGTTTATTTCCATTTCTCTTTGTAAGCATATTTCATTCTTTTACATTAATGAAATGAAGTATTATTTATGTTGCATCTCTACATTTATGGTTATATCTGTAATTTATTATGTTCCTATTTAAATCTGGATCAGTGATAATAGAGCAGTCTTCTCTTTCTCCATTTTCTTTGCATGTCCCCAATGAGGTCGAGATATAAGGAGTTAGGTTTGAACTAGTCGAACCTTTGCAAGGCCAGCCTTGCAAATATCGATGGCCTCCCATGGCGGATGAAAAGGAATACGAGGGGGAAGGTGATCTTATCAAATCTTGCTCAAAGAAGCCCTCGAGCAAGGAAGGAACGCGATAATGGACAACTTTTCCCAGATCCTTCAACGGCTACCCAAGGACGACACATCTAATAGCTACTCTGGAAACACCACACCCTTTAAGGTACAAGTTAACTTTGAAATCCCCATATTCAAGGGTTAGATAGATGCAAATGTCGTAGATAAATTGTTAAATATGCTAAAAGGGTATTTTTTTGTTCATCATTTTTCCAGTCGGGAAAAGATTATTTTCACTCTTCTCAAAGCTGCCTCCTATGTCAAGGACTGGTGGGAAACCTATTGCGAGTAGAAGGATGAAAGTATACCCTCACTTTTTTCAGCTGAACCCACTTGGAAAGGAACAGTACTACCCTGTCGAGAGCTATCAGGATAAATACATAAGCAGGGAAGGGACCAAGATGTGTTAGAGTTTACCAACGTTTTCCACACCCTGTGCACAAAGTTGGGCATCAAGTATTATGGGAAACATTTGGTACTTAAGTTTCGCAGTTGACTACATAGATACATCTAGGACAAGATGGAGTTCTTGGACATCTCCTTGCTCAGCATGGCATACGGATACATTGTCAATATCGAGCAGAAGTTTAAGAAGATGAAGCGAGACTTTAGATCTGTGAATCTGAAGAACAAAGGACAAAGCCAAGGCGGGGTGATTGAAGAGAACCGAACAAAGCCGCAAGTAAACAAAAATACCACAAATTCAAAGAAGGATACAGGAAAGTGGTGTGAGTTCAACAAGATCGCCACTCACAACACAAGTGTGTGAAGATCCAAGCAGTCATTGGTGGCCAAGTTGAAGGCTTTAGAATCAGATGCATGTTCCAATCGTGAGTCAGAACCCAACAAGAGGAATGACAAAGGGAAGCAGATCATTGATGCAAATCCCACTACCACTTGCCACTGTGAAGGTTTAGAAGAATGAGCTCGAAGATCCAGAGTAGGGGGAGCATCTGTTCCACTCATAGATGTGGGTGAAGGGTTTTCTGCTGCAATTCATTGTTGACAGTGGGAGCCAAAAGAACCTCATTTCAGCCGATGTCATGCAGCAGCTGGGCCTACTGAACATAACACATCCAAAATAGTGCAACATCAGGTGGCTTCACCAAGGACAAGATCTTCGAGTCCGCTAGTAGTGTCGCCTTCCCTATAGCATCAAGCCCTTTATAGATGAGGTATTATGTGATGTTGCACCTCTTGATGTTTATGATGTGTTATTCTGCCAACCATACTTGTGGAGGTGACATGCTGTGTATGTGTCAAGGCCTCTCATTGTTATTATTTCTTTGGGTAATTCATTATACAGGATATCGGAGGTAGCCCCACCTACCGCCCCCTGTTTGATCTCTACTAAGAAATGTAGTAAGATCGTCTCCCAGACTAGGAAATTCATTTTCTTTCTAGTTCGCTCTCAAAGTAATGAGGATATAAAAGCCACATCCATGGCCCCCTAGAAGGGTTCCTCCATGTTGCAGAAGCAGGGGGATACAGTCATGAAAGAAAACAGGGGCATCTTCTCCTCACCCACAGGGGTACCATTGCACTGTCAGGTTAAGCATTCATTCAAACTGACTCCCGGAGCACCTCTACCCAACTGGTCGATATATCGTTGCTCTAGTATGGAAAATTCCAAGTACAGGCAATGAAATTATTAACATCAGGTACCACAAAAGCTTCACGTGGAGAAAAGGTTTTGGTTGCATGTGTAGAAGGAACGCCTTACCTGAGCCCATCTGAAGCTCAAACCACTCCGATATGGTCCTTACACCATTACCAAGTATGTCGGAAAAAATGATTTGGAGAAAATCACTCCCCATTCCTTGGCTTTCACTGACTGTTCAATGTGGATCACTCCCAACCATGCTTCCCACCATTAGTGGACACATCAGAGATTGCAGAACAACTCACTAGGGATCAAGTTCAGCAGAAGTTTCCCCATATCATGAAGGAACTCAAAGCAATGGGGACCATTGCTTCCTAAGGGGGGAGTAATGATCCATGTGGATTTTGGTGGCCACCAGCCTATCCCACTTTGACCTCCACAACTCTCTCTTTCAGTTTTTCATTTTCCATAATTGTAGCACAATTTACCATTTTTGGCAGTTTTTTTAGGTCCTCAATTTCTGGAGCCATTTTGAGGCCCTAAATGATATTTTTTCAGAAAACGAGGACTAGCATGGGGAATTGACTGATTTTGTTCACTCAAAAGTTATAGTCCTCAAATAGTTCTTTCTAACAAGGTATTGCACGCATCAAACAAAGATTGTATGCCAATGTTACGGCCTCGGGAAGTTGATGTAACAATTTACCCAAACGAGGCCCATAGTGTGGCGCTTCATCTCCTAGGGTTAGGTTTTTGGATGTTTAGGGTTTTCCATTGCTTGTCAACACTAAATAGGCCTTCGAGCCTCATTGTAACATAGTTCAAAGGCATGTAGCTTCCACATCTATTCTCAGAGATAACTTACCATTGCTCAAGCTAGTTTATTTCCATTTCTGTTTGTAAGCATCTTTCAATATTTTACATTAATGAAATGAAGTATTATTTATGTTGCATCTATGTATTTATGATTATATCTGTAATTTGTTGCATTCTTGTTTGAATCTGGATTAGTGGTATCAGAGTGGTCTTCTCTTTCTTTGTTTTTCTTTGCATGTCCCTAACTAGGTCAGGATATAAGGAGTTAGGACTTGAACTGGTCAAAACTTTGCAAGACCACCCTCACAAATCTCTATGGCCTCGCATGGCAGATGAAAAGAGATATGAGGGGGTAGGATATCCTATCAAAATCTTGGCCGAAGAAGCCATTGAGCGACAAAGGAATGTGATGATGGACAACTTTGCCCAGATCCTTCAGCGGCTACCTAGGGGCAACGCATCTAATAGCTAGTCTAGAAATGCCACACCCTTTAAGGTATAAGTTAACTTTGAAATCCTCATATTCGAGGGTCACATAGATGCAAATGCCATAGATAAATGGTTAAATATGCTAGAAGGGTATTTTTTTGTTCGTCATTTCTCTAGCTGGGAAAGGATTATTTTTGCTATTCTCAAATCCACCCCCATGTCAATGACTGATGGGAAACCTACTATGAGCAGAACGATGAAATTACGGCCTCACTATCTTTCGCCAAACCCACTTGTAATTCATTCCGAGATGCCATCAAGGAGCAGTACTACCCTGTCGGGAGCTATGAGGATATATACATAAAGTGGACCATGCCGCGATAGGTAAGGGACCAGGATGTGCTGGAATTTACCAATGCTTTTCAAACCGTGCGAACGAAGTTGGGCATAAAGGATTATGAGAAACATTTGGTACTCAAGTACCATAACTGCCTACATAGACACATCGAGGATGATATGGAGTTCTTGGACATCTCCTCGCTTGGCACGGCATAACAATATGCCTTCAAGATCAAGTAAAAGATTAAACAAAAGAAGTGAGACGTTGAATCTGCGAATCTAAAGAACAAAGGACAAAGACGAGGTGGGGTAACCCAAGACAAACCAAGGAAGCTGCAAGAAAAGAATAACACCATAAATTCAAAGAAGGACACAGGAAAGTGATGTGAGTTCCACAAGAGCCCCACTCAGAGCACAAGTGAATGTCAATCCAAGCATTCGCTAGTGGCCGAGTTGAATGCTTTAGAATCAGATGCATGTTCCAACCCTTATTCAGAACCTGACAAGAGGATTGACAAAGGGAAGAAAATCATTGATGTGGAGCCCCACACCATTGTTTCCATGGCTAAGATCCAAAAGAATAAGCCCAAAGATATAGAAGAGGGGGAGTGTCTTTTGCACTCACACATGTGGGTGAAGGGTTCGCCGCTACAATTCATTTTTAACCGTGGGAGCCAAAAGAACGTCATTTCAGCAGAGGTTGTGAAGCGGTTGGGCCTACTCACCATACCAAACCCACAGCTATATAGGATCGACTGGCTTCATGAAGGACGAGATCTCTTAGTCCACCAGTAGTGTCGCCTTCCGTATAGCATCAAGCCCTTCACAGATGAGGTATTGTGCGATGTTGCACCTCTTAATGCTTGTGATGTGTTATTAGTCCAACCATACTTGTGGAAGCGACATGTTGTGTATGCATCAAGGCCTCATGCTGTTATTATTTCATTGGGTAATTCATTATACAGGATACCAAATGTAGCCCTAGCTACTACCACCTCCTTGATCTCTACTAAGAAATGCAGTAAGATCATCTCTAAGACTAGGAAATTAATTCTTTTCTGGTTCGCTCTCAAATTAAGGGGAACATCATAGCCATATCGATGACCCTTGAGAAGGGTTCCTCCATTCAGCAGAAGTAGCGGGATACACTGATGAAAGAACACAGGGACATCTTCTCCTCACCCACAGGGGTACCATTTCACTATCAGTTCAAGCATTCTTTCAATCTTACTCCCGGAGCACCTGTACTCGATATATCACCACTCTAGTATGGAAAATGCGAAGTACATGTAGCAGAATGATCAACATTAGGCACCACACAAGTTTTAGGTGGATGACAAATTTTGGTTTCATTTGTAGAAGGAATGCCTTACTAGATCCCATCGGAAGCTCAGACCACTCAGATATGGTCCTTGCACCATTACCAAGGCTGTGGGAAATAATTATTTGGACCACAGCATTCCCCCATTCATTGGCTTGCACTGAGTGTTCAATGTGGATCGTCCTCGACCATGCTTCCCACCATTATTGGAGATGTCAGAGATTACAGAACAACTCACCAGGGACCAAGTTCAGCAGAAGTTTCCCCATTTCATGGAGGCACTCAACACATGGGGAGCATTGTTTCCTAAGTGGGGAGAAATGATCCATGTCGATATTAGTGGCCACACACCTATCCCACTTGGACCTAGACAATTGTCTCTTTTGGTTTTTCAGTTTCCTTAATTGTAGCACAATTTACTATTTTTTGCAGTTTTTTTTGGGTCCTAAATTTCCGGAGCCGTTTTGAGGTCCTAAACGACATCTTTTGGGAAAAATGGGACCAACAAAAATAATCAAATGTTGTTTCCCCCTCAAAAGTTGTAGTCCTTAGATAGATATTTCTAATGAGCTATTATGTGCATCAAACGGAGATCGTATGCCGAAGTTATGACCCCGGGAAGTTGATGTACCAATTTACCGAAATGGGGCCCATAGTTTAGCAATTGATCTCCTAGGGTTAGGTTTTTGGATGTTTAGGGTTTTCCATCATTTCTCAATAATAAATAGGCATTTTAGCCTCATTGTAACACAGTTCATAGCCATGTATCTGCCTGTTGGGCAGCAGATCCCCCACATAACTGTTTTGGGAGTAAAAGCCTGCGTTTTAGGCAGAAGTATGGTAAAGGGTCTGCGAAGTGCATGGAGTGTGAATTGTAATGGGTCAAGTCCAAGGGTAGTCCATCATAAAATATTATAGGTTAATCTAGAATGTGTGAGCCTGTCCATGGTCCACAAACCATGGAAATGTATAAATAAAGCAAGGCTCTAGGTTTAGAAGGCAACTCTGAATAGTAGCGCGGATAGAAATCTAAAGTGTATGGGTTTGTAAAGGCAAAAGAGTTCTGATTCTGTAAGTCCGAGTCATGGGTGGTAGTGGTTATAGTAGGCTCTGCAGCTATGTTCGTAGAGGCCTGGTAGAGTCTGCAGTTATGTGCGCAGACCCCTGCAACTGTGTGCGCAAGGTGGAGTTGGGTTGTACTGAATGGAAGATTAATAAAGATAAGTATTTTGGAATTATTATGTATCTGATTGTAGCTCTGAATGTTTATGCTTATGTTAGGGTTTTGTAAGTATATTTAAGATTTCTGATTGTGCACACTGGGTTTAACTGTTAAATGCTCAATTAAAGACCTTAAAGAATAAATTATATCTAAAATAAATGCAATAATACTAAGGATCTAAGAAAACCCCATCGCAGATCTTCGCGAAGGCCAAATAACTGTGCAGAATAGTGTAAGTTTGTAGATCAGGTTGCGACCCCTCCAAACCCCATCAAGACATCCCTAGGGTGCGGAAACCCAGTTCCAGCACCCTCCCATACTACCTAGAGTGAGACTTCAGTCCGCATTACGTGGATTGTTTCTAAAAGGGTAGGTGAGGTAGGATTTGTTTGGATAAAAACTCTTCCGAACCTGGGTCAGGGCCCAATAAGCCAACAAATGGTTCTATTGTCGAGACTAGGATTTGCCTAAGGGATTTCTGACATCAGAACACTGGAACCCTATGAGAAAAGAGATTGACGAATGGTTAGATCAGAAGCTTCACAAGTTCATGGTGTAGGAAGACAAAACCCCATAGATATTTGAGAAGAGGTGGCTGGATCACTACATATAGAGAGAAATCCATGAGATCTTCTTTGCATCCTTCTCATTAGGACTATATGAGTGGATCGTGAGGCTAGCAGACAGCACAAGGAGGTGTAAGCGTGATCAGCTGATAATGTGGAATCTAGAGTTAGTGTGCAGGCTAGAGGCATCTGAAGATAAGATCGCGTGGGCCATAGATCATTGGTTGGATTAGATACTAGGAGGGTTTATCACTAAATTTGCGATAGACACAACTATTAGCTACAATGAAGCGGAAAGACATTTTCTCAAAGGACCGCGAGGTAAGTACATCAAATCATTGAATACCTGGATTAAAATGTTTTAATGTGAAAAACAGGTTATGCGAATCCATTGATGTCTAGGGTAATGTGGAGTGGAAGAGGCTATCAAGGGATCGAAGGATGAGAACAGTCCCCTGATTTCATTTCACGGGAAAGCAAGGAAGAGCTTGCTGGGTTTTCTCCAAGGAGCGTAGTCCAGTTGATAAAGCAGTGCATTCCACATTTATCACCGCCATCCACACCATCACCTTCTTCACCTACATCCACCCCATCTCCACCTACCCCACCTCCACCACCTCCAAGGGTGGAAATGGTGAGTGCAATCAAGTTGCCTGTGTTTAGAGGCATAGGAAATGAGAAACCATACCAGTTCTTGTTTGTGGTAAAGGCAGTATGGGAAGCCCAAGGCGTTATGGACAATAACATTAAAAATGCTACTTTGGTGAGCACGCTATAGGATTGCACATTGACATGGTATATTAAGCACTCTAGCAATCATCTGAATGCTGGAATTGCGGAGATCCAGGATTCCTTAAACAAAGAGTTTAGTCGACCAAAATAAAAAACTCAGTCAATCATTAGATTCAAGGAAATTGCGATGCTTCTAGGTGAGACTCCATGGGATCTGGATCGGCACCTAAAGAGTATGATCTGTGAAGCTAATATGATGCTTTTACATGCGCAACACCATGCCTGGTTTATGGCATCCCTAACACTGCACCTAAGGACAGCGTTGTCAAAACAGAAGATCTCAACATAGGCCAAAGCATTAGAGATAGCGATGAGGTTTCATGAAATTCCAATACAAGATCCTAGGTTGGGAGTCCAACAAATCCACACACAACTACAAAACCTATGCCTAGAGATGTAGAGTTTGAAGAAGGATAGGGTGCCCCAGTCAGAGGCACGAGAAGAAGTGTAGTATATAAAATGTAAGGGCCAAGGTCATGATAAATATCATTGTACTGTATTCGTGAACTATTTGGCAGGAGGAGGACCGATGTCAATGAGGCCAAAGGTGCAGGTAGTTCTAAGTGCATCCACTACTCTCTCGTGCGTGATTTGTTAGGTAGGGGGAAGAACGTAGTAGACAACTGTCACCTGTTGCAGAAGTATACCCAGACTCCGCAGCAACTGTATTGTAATTTTTGTAGATCAGTGGGTCACGATGAGTGAACATGTCGAAGCTATGAACTAATGATGGATAGGACTCTATCCTATCGAATGCAGATGGAAACGCGAGGCCCTAATCGCATTGCAGCAATAGCATGGGGTGGCTTCCACAGGTGAGGTCGAGGACGAGGAGGGATGGGACCAGAACAAGGGCGCAAATAGTTAATCTGTTACAACCGTAGAGGACCAAGGCACTACATGCATGACTGTATGAATCCGACCATAATAAGTTTCCCATACTGCTATCGGTTTGATCATGAAGCAGTAGATTGTCTAGAGTTGATTGTATAGATGTGTGAGTAGGGGGTACTATAGCCTGCTCCAACTCAAAATGTCCAAATGATGAAGTTGGAACCACACGAAGGAGACCCCAATGTGAACATGTTACTTAGAAGTGGTTCAAATATAGGGGAGGATAAGGAAAAGCAACCTGGGTACAATGTATGGGTCCACAAGACCCCAACAAAGGCATCTAAAATTGACTTGGGACACGCAAAGGAGATGGATATGGAAGCTACGCAGAGCTTCGCAGATGTCTCTACCTCAGGTAGTAAGAAGAAACGAGAACCATGAATGGATCCATCTATGCTTACTACCTTTTTAGAGACTTGCACAATGTTGTTACGAGACAATGAGGCAGTTCAAGGACTCTAAGATTTGATCACTAAGTGCATAGGACCAGGGGAACCATGCGTAGTCCGAAAGATGGGAAAGCATACATTCCATACGGTGGGTGGGGGGGTGGAATGCGGTTGATAGTGAAAATTGGTGAATAAGAGATGGATAAGGTATTTCTTGGCCTAGGTTCAGATGTGAACGTGTTACCAAAATACACTTGGGAGCGGATGGGGCAACCCATGTTATATTGGTCTCCTATTCAATTGAGGATGGAAAATCAGTAGAAGATCATACCCATGGGAAGACTGCAAATGGTAATTGTCGATATTGATGGAGTAAGTACACAGATAGATTTTGAGGTAATAGAGATTATGGATGATAGTAACCCTTACCCTGCATTATTAGGGATAGATTGGGCAATGGACATGAATGGAGTCATCAACCTGAAGAAACGAAAAATGATTTTCGAGAAAAAGTTGATATGCGTAATTGTTCCGCTGGATCCAGTCGAAGGAACATGCTACACTGAACCTCTTCACGATGAGGAAAGTGATGATGAACTAGACTGCATTTACCAGATAATGGCGCAAGACCAGGATTGCATGAATCTGATGGCAGATGGAAGAGCTTCATGGGAATGCAACAGTTCCTACACATTAGATTCAAATGAAGAGATAGAGCGATGGTAGAACCAATTGCATGAAGTTACAATGCTAAATTGTAAAATGATGATTAAATCACTACGATGCATGACAACTAAAGCAAGGACACTACTAGCAGAGGAAGGTGCCACAAATAGGGAAGAATTCATAGACCGCTGGGGAACTACATTTATGGAGTAGAAGCGGGATGGTGCGGAAGAAAGGGTGTTGCATGCAGTATCTACACAAGGGTGGAGAGCACTTGGTAAGATTATGTGGAACAAGCGTGACCATAAAAGGTGGCCACATGTATGGGTTAGAGACCCTCAACATCAAATGTGGTTTGGGCAGCCAAGATGGAGTGGTTTGGGTACCTACTTACGACGAGGGATGCAGCTGTATGCTACGCAACCACTGGCCCAACTAAATCTATGCATACCAAGGGTTTGGTGGGCATATAGGACCATAAACAACATGAAGCATGTGAATATGACCCTATCCGCTCTCAGAACAAATGAAACCAGGAAGGAGGAGAGAGTTTCCATGATCACCACCCCTGCAATTCAAACTAACCTGGGCGAAGGAATTTGGCGATAACATGAAGCTATTTGGTGCAATAGCTTGAGACTTCGCGAACTTGATGAAGAATGGGCAAGGCTAAGGAAGAAAAGCTTGAGGCTACACGAGGATATAAGAAAAATAAAAATTGGAGTCCACAAATGGGCCAAGGGAGTCTTAAAATAAGGGGACCAGACCTGGCCAACCCTCCTACGATACTTGAACAAACTGCGACCCTGCTATTATGGTTATGACTGCACCCTACTGAACGAGGAAGCATAGAACATGACACACTACTAGATTCAAAGGTACATGAAGGGTGCTTGCAGTCCCGACTAGCAAGTAAGTGAAATCCTCACATGGGGGGTGCGACCACCTGGCTATCTGTAGGAGGCCCAGTCTCAGTGCTTCAAGCTGTTAAAAGAAGGCACAGGACTATAAACAAGTCTGCAGGAAAACTTCATGGAAAGGACATTCCATGTAGGACCAGTCTATCGTCTGGGTCACATTCGCAAATAAGGGACTGCGCTACCATGTGGATAGGTTAGGAGGTGACTGTTCACAACACTATTCATGATAGGAAATTTGATTTACGGTCGAGGGCAGTAGGCGAAGAGCCATTAAGACAAGAATTCTGAGTTACATACGAAAATATCTACCACCAAGAAGATTTTAATGACTGATAAGTGGAGGGAAGGGTTGAATTCAAATTCACACAGTCCTATAAAAACCCTAACTGGCTTCCCATGCATATGTGTCCGAGTGAATCTAGGATAAAAATCATGTCTAGAACCAGAGCAAGGTTTACGGAAGAACCCTATCTGACCATGGAAGAGCTGAAAAAGGAGGCTACTACCCCAAAGATTCCAAAGTCCCCATGTATGTCACAATCTCAAGAAAATAAACAAGCTATGTGGCCAGTCTATGCATCACCGCGATTCAGTAAATTGTCAATGGCAGAAAAGGGTAAGACAATAACTACTAAACTTGAGGAGGACGAGGAAGATCTCCAAGATCTGATCGCTCAGATTGAAGCCCAATATGAGGAAGAGGAAAATGATCCCCAAGTACCTTTAGTGATAATGCTACCACCATATATGTCTTCATGCAAAAGGAATGGCCAAGATTTTGAAGGACCTAGAGGCTACGAAGAGTACGCTCCAGACCCCGCTTCTTCTCAATGAAATAAGGTTTGAATGTTTGCTACTAGGTTGGATACAGAATATGAAGTTCGAATATTGGGATGTTGTGGATAGTGAGAAGTTCCCCAGTTGGCCAAGGATAAATTATTGCAGCAGAAGTGGTTACGGGGTGTGGCAAAGGTGACATTACTCAATCTAAGGTGGACAACCCACTATCACTGCACGGCCGTCACAATTTTTGTTATCTGACAGTTAGTATGTCTTATACATGATGGGTATCTCTAGCTGGAGCAACCGATTCCCATCACGACCAATCTCATAAACCAAATCTCCCAGCTACCCACTAAAGGAAGCAACCCTACAGACATCGTTGGACTGAGTAGCGACGCCTGCCTTGCCAAGGCCATGAATGTTAAATACAAGCTGGAAAAGCGGAAGCAAGGGTATGTAATAGCAAGCATCAAAGACCGAGGGGTGTGCCTCACCACCTAGTTGCTGGCTGGTAAGCTCATGAGGAAATGCCATGCATACGAGGTGCTAGCCTCTATCATTGCACTCGCAGAACAATGCACAGAGGGAGTTCAGTTCAACTGGGCGTAGTTTCTCTGTGATGAATTTATGAATAATTGATGAGAAGCCCAGGAGCAAGGTAAGACTTTCCATTACGCATGGTTTCTCCTAAGAATCTTACTGGTTGTAGGAGAGCTGCTGAAAGGCAGCCAGTTTCCCGACATTGAGGAAGACCTACCTAAAGCCGTAAAGTATAATTTGCTCTGGGCTACGAAAGATGCCACGAGGATTTGTGAGATGAAGCTGTTTTGGATATTCATGGAGGCAAGTATATGGACACGGATCAACCACAGGTTGCAGTTATCCCCGACAGTATACAACTAGTTGCAAAGTATGACCGAGTTCAAGGTAGATATGCATAATTTGTATATTCAGGGGCGAAAGGATCCTACTCGAGCAAGGGTAAAGCTTCCATTCATTGCAACAGACAATGCAATCTTTGAGGCAATGGCGGCATCACCTCCAGAATGGCATGCTCTAGACTTGGCCGAGCTAGAAAATATTGCAGCACAGCAGTAGAAGAAAGAACTCAAGTTGTGCATTACACAATTGGCAGACGGAATGCACCACGGAAAGGAAACACCCACATAGCGGGAGGCGACTGAGGCAGCAGCAAAAACTATCACGATGGCCGCTAAAGAGATTATGGAGGAAATATCCTTGGAGCAGGACATATAGGGGGAAGTGGAGGCACAGGCGCACGGACCTGACCATAGTATCTACTCAACTTAAGAGACTGCGTGTCCAGGAGCAACCACCAACATGCAAAAAGACAAAGACAACAACGTCATTGTAGGGAGATCTTCTTGCCAATAGGGAACCAGTGCGGGAAATCACTAAGAGTGATATAGAAGAATTGATGACAGAGCAAACTACTATGGTGGGGGTGCTCAAATTATAGCTCCAAACATTACAAATGTATCCCCCAGGAGGGATGAAACCGAACCTAGCAGATGATACATCCGCAGCAGAGCAGATGGTGCAAGCCCACACAATGAACACCTTAGGATTACTAGCAGGCATCGTCATAGCAGAAGTTGAAGGTAACATGAGAAGTTGGGGGTTGAATTTGTCCACCTTGCTAAGAGAAACCCTATACCAGTTATAGGATGGGGTAACCACTGAGATCCACGCCAAGGAAAGTTACGCCCTCTAGATCTTGACAGAAGAAAAGAGAAATCTAGACCAGGTCCGTCTCCAACGCAATGACTTAGTCACACGCAACAAAGAATTGGAAAAGGCCATGGTGGAGCTTTGTAGTAGTCTACCAGAGCTGGTTGTCCCAGTGGAACTCCCAGCAACCAAAAAGATTCATCATATAGCCGTAGGATTCTATAAGGCTTAGGAGGAGGCTGCCAAAATTCAGTGGGAATCGAACTTGCAGATCATGGAGCTACCCCCTACACCACCAAAAATCGAAGAGTAGTGTCGCTGCACCCTTCATGATGGATTGGTAGTAATGGAGTGCACTATACATGATTGCACATGACTGTTAGATCAATCCCTTCTTACACTCACATCTCTACAGGAAGACCCAACGCTATAGCAGGTAGAAATAGAAGCACGGGAGTTGGAACAAGACTCTGAAAATGTCTGAAGGACTGCATAGACATTTGCCATTATTCAACGGTTGGCCAAGATGAGGGAGGCCCAGGGACTCAAGGCACAAGTCGACACTGTTCGCCAAAAGGATGAAGTCTTTAAAGAACACATCCAGTCGTGTCTTGATGACGCATTCGTAGTCACTGCCAACATCGAAGGAAGGCTAGCCCACATGTAGGTAGGATACAAAGTCAGAGAAGCAAGTGAAGCTGATAATGACATGTTAGAGGCTCATGCACAACAAGTACAGTAGAGGGCTGAAGAATGTCTTGCAGGATTAAGCGAAGCGAAGAAGTTACTGAATAACCTCCATGAAAAGATCACCGCACTAGTCGAGTGACTCGGGATGAGTCACAATGATTGTGTTGGGGGCCTGTTGGGCAATAGATCCCCCACGTAATGGTTTCGGGGCTAAAATCCCACATTTTGGGCAAAAGTATGGTAAAGGGTCCACGAAGTGCATGCAGAGCGAATTGTAATGAGTCAAGTCCAAGGGTAGTCCGGCCGAAAATATTATAGGTTAATCTAGAATGTGTCAGGCTGTCCATGGTCTACAGACCATGGAAATGTATAAATAGAGCAATGCTCTAGGTTCAGAAGGAAGTTTTGAATAGTAGTGGGGATAGAAATCTAAAGTGTATGGGTTTGTAAAAGCAAAAGAGTTATGAGTTTGTAAGTCTGAGTCATGGGTGGTATTGGTTAGGGTAGGCTCTATAACTATGTTCACAGAGGACTGGTAGAGTCCATATCTATGTGCGTATGGTGGAATTAGGTTGTACTGAATGGAAGATTAATAAAGATAAGTATTTTGGAATTATTATGTATCTAATCGCAACTCTGAATGTTTATGCATATGTTAGTGCTTTGTAAGTATATTTAAGATTTACGATTGCATGCATTGGGGCTAACTGTTAAAATCTCAATTAAAGACCTTAAAGAATAAATCAGATCTATAATAATTGCAATAATACTAAGGATCTAAGAAAACCCCATCGCAGATCTTCGCGAAGGCCAAACAGCTATGCGGAATAGTGTAAGTGTGTAGATCGGTTTGTGACCCCTCCAGACCTCATCAAAACATCCCTAAGGTGTGGAAACTTGGTTCTAGCACCCTCCCATACTACCTCAGGTGGGACTTTAGTCCATACTACGTGGATTGTTGACGAAAGGGCCAGTAGTGAGGGATTTGTTTGGCTAAAAACTCTTCCGAACCTAGGTCAAGGCCCAATAAGCCAACACCGCGATATCTCTTCTTAGAGATAAGCTACCATCACCCAAGCTAGTTTATTTCCATTTCTATTTGTAAGCATATTTCAATATTTTACATTAATTAAATGAAGTTTTACTTCTGCTGCATCTCTGTGTTTATCGTTATATTTGTAATTTGTTGCCATCATGTTTAAATTTGTATTAGTTGTATAAGAGCAGTCTTCTCCTTCTTTGCTTTTCTTTGCATGTCCCCAATGAGGTTGGATATGAGTTGGCACTTGAACTAGTCGAACCTTTGCAAGACTAGCCTCTCAGATCTTGATCGCCTCCCATGGCAAATGAAAAGAAAGATGAGGGGGTAGGAGATCGTATCAATATATTTATTAAAGAAGCCCTTGAGTGAAATAGAAATGTGATGATGGACAAATTTTCCCAAATACTTTAGCGGCTACCCAGGGTGATGCATCTAATAGGTACTCTGGAAATGCCACACCTTTTAAGGTACAAGTTAACTTTGAAATCCCAATATTCGATAGTTAGATAGATGTAAATGCCATAGAAAAATGGTTAAATCTGCTAGAAAGGTATTTTTTTGTTCATGATTCTTCGAGTTAGGAAAATATTATTTTCGCTCTTCTCAAAGTCGCCCCCCATGTCAAGGACTAGTGGGAAACCTACTGTGAGCAAAACGATGAAAGTATTGCCTCACTCTTTTCAGATGAAGCCACCTGGAATTCATTCTGAGATGTCATCAAGGAGCAGTACTACCCTGTCAGGAGCCATGAGGATAAATATATAAAGTGGACCACGCTGCGGAAAGGAATGCACCAAGATGTGTCCATGTTTACGAGTGTTTTTCACACCCTGCTCATGAAGTTGGGCATCAAGGATTCTTAGAAACAATTGGTACTCAATTATTACAGTTGCCTACATAGATAAATCCAAGACGAGATGGAGTTCTTGGACATCTCCTTGTCTGGCATGGTGTACCGATACGCTGTCAAGATTGAGCAAAAGTTTAAACAGAAGAAGCAAGTCTTTGGATCTGCGAATCCCAAGAACAAAGGACAAAGACAAGGTAGGGTGACCCATGATAACCCGTGGAAGCCGCAAGAAAAGGAAAACACCACGAATTCAAAAAAGGACACAGGAAAGTGGTGTGAGTTCAACAAGAGCCCCACTCACAACACAAGTGAGTGTCGAGCCAAGTAGTCACTAGTGGCTGAGTTGAAGGCCTTAGAATCAGATGCATGTTCCAACCTTGAGTCAGAACCTGAAAAATGGAATGACAAAGGGAAGTAGATCATTGATGCAGAGCCCAACACCACTACTTCCACTGCTAAGATCCAGAAGAATGATCCTAAAGATCCAGAGGAGGGGGGATGTCTTTTCCACTCACAGATGTGGTTGAAGGGTTCGTCATTGCAATACATTGTTGATAGTGGGAGCCAAAAGAACCTCATTTCAGGAGAGCCCATGAAGTGGCTGGGCCTACTGACCATAGCACACCCACAACTATATAGAATTAGGTGACTTCACCAAGGATGTGATCTTCGAGTCTGCTAGGAGTGTCGACTTCCCTATAGCATCAAGTCCTTCACAAATGAGGTATTGTGTGTGTTGCACCTCTCCATGTTTTTGATGTGTTATTAGGCCAACCATACTTGTGGAAGTGACATGTTGTGTATGAGTCAAGACCTTGCTTAGTTATTATTTCTTTGGGTAATTCATTATACAAGATACCATAGGTAGCCCCACTTACTACCACCTCTGTGATCTTTGCTAAGAAATGCAGTAAGATCGTCTCCCAGACTAGGAAATTCATTTTCTTTCCCATTCGCTCTCAAAGTAAGCGGAAGATTTGAGCCGCATCCATGGCCCCTGAGAAGGGTTCCTGTATGCAGTAGAAGTAGGGGGATATAGTCATGAAATAACACAGGGACATCTTCTCGTCATGCACAGGGGTACCATTGCACTATCAGTTCAAGCATTCATTCGATCTGACTCCCGGAGTACCTCTCCCCAATGGGTGAATATATCACTACTCTAGTATGGAAAATTCCAAGTACAGGCAGCTAAATGATCAGCATTAGGTACCACACATGTTTGAAGTGGACAAAAAATTTTAATCACATTTCCAGAAAGAATGCCTTAACAAAGCCCATTAGAAGTTCAGACAACTCTGATATGGTCCTTACACCATTACAAAGGTTATGGGAAATAATGCTTTAGAGCACAACATTTCCCCATTCCTTGGCTTACCCCCAAGTGTTCAATGTGGATCGCCCTTTACCATGCTTCCCACCATTACTGGACACATCAGAGATTGCAAAATAGCTCCCTAGGGACCATGTTCAACATAAGTTTCCCTATCTCATGGAGGCATTGAACCCAATGGGGACCATTGCTTCCTAAGAAGGGAGGAATGATCCAGGTGGATGTTGGTGGCCACCTGCCTATCCCACTTGGACCTCTACAACTATCTCTTTTAGTTTTTCAATTTCCTTAATTCTAGCACAATTTACTATTTTTGGCAGTTTTTTGGGGTCCTAAACTTTCAGAGCTATTTTGAAGTCCTAAACAATGTTTTTTGGGAAAATTGGGAACATCACTGGTCATATATTGATGTGGGTCACTCAAAAATTTTAGTCCTTGGATAGATATTTCTAAGGAGGTATTGTGCACATCAAACAGAGATTGTATGCCAATGTTATGACTCTGGGAAGTTGATGTACCAATTTACCCAAACGGGGCACATAGGTTCGCATTTCATCTCCTAGGTTTAGTTTTTTGGATGTTGTTGAAGCCCCGAAAATCGGGTTGACAACAAGGGGGATACCCACCCAGTCCGGACCTTGGTTGGAAGCTTCGTATCCGTTTGGTATAGTGGGTCTGACTGGGATAACGGGACCAGTTTCCCTATCTTGGGTGTGTGTGTGTGTGTAGAGTTGAACTATGCTGATCGAAGAGTATTTTAAAGCTAATCTAATTCAGATTCTTTAAACTAACTCTACGCTATTGTAATCTAGTGAGCAACAACACATCTAATCTACACTAACCCGGGGTGTATATCTTATATTATGCAATCTAAATAGATTTCGAATAATAACTGGTAATAAAGATCATTCAGCTATCATAAGAATAGTAATCATTAAAGATAAAGCAATTTGCATAAGAAGTTAGGCAAAACAGTTGTGACCAGCATATCGCATAATAAGTTATTCATATGTCAGACATAAACAATATGACTCCACCGTACAAAAGTGCCAAATGATAACCCATACATTCATACAATGACATATAAACAACTGAAACTATAAGTCACTTAAAGAACATAAGCAAGAATAGTCAAGAGATAAAAGTACCATTTATGACTGGTTCCACTCATAAGCTTTAAGGAACAATGATTTATCTCTCCTCGATCTAACATCTACTAAGAGTACAGAAGTGCAACATCAGTAGCAGATATCAAATGCAAACATTAATAAACCTTGATCCATCCATTCATCAAAACCACCTCCGAGGGCGCAAAAGTGCATGTTCTGAGGATGCGTTTTTGACAAATCTCTGGACCCTTCTCTAAATTCCTAAGAAGGGTTTAAAGACTGCTAGCTAATTAACTTGATTACATAAATTTAGGATCCAGTTTTCAAATGACCGTCCTTCTGATAAAGCAAACTATTTCTAAAATTAAATCTGACTCTGAACTATTTCTTTATTTGCTCCTTAGTGCTGTAAGTGTGCAACATTCATCTGGGAAGAGTCAGTTGGTTGCCTTCCCCTTTCTTGTGTGCTATAAAAATAGAAGTAACAAGACCTGGAACCACTTTTTGGTAAACTATCAGATATTTTAGAGAATCTCCCGCTGACTGAGTGTATAGTTGGTAATAACCCAAATTTCCCTCAAACTGGTTCTGCTTTTGCTATTTCGGTTTCTGTCTTGGCGAATGACTTGATGAGTCAAAAGACTTTACTTTCTGGACAAATTCTCTGGATTGAAAACTGCCTCCGTTCTTCATTCCGGGCTTTTTGGCATGTAAGTTTTAGGTCTTTTTGTAATCATGCTGCTTTTGTGCACCTTTGATTCTGAGCTTCAGATGACCTATCGGTCATTAGCATCTGTTTGAGTGATACTCTAGAATCTGTAGTCCTATCATAGGTGGCACCTGTTTCTGAAGAGATCTCTTCTGTGTTCTCCGAGCATTGGAGCTTTCCCCTTTTGCTTAGATGTTTCCTGCAATATTGCTTCATGTTATTTCCTGTTTTGTAATTTGGGTAAAGGAAAAGAGTAATGGTAATAAAGATTGACATGAAAGCTTCAAATCTTATGTGTTCATAATTATGACATTCACAGCGAACTGACTCTTCGAAAAACAAAAAGCAGTCATTCGTACAATCATTAATTTCCTTTTTTAAGGCGTGCGCTTAATTTTGATTAATGTGCAGCTTTCCTTGAATACTGCACCGAGAAAAATTCGCGCTCATCACAGATCGCAGATCTTAGATCGCAGATTTGCGTTATAGTATCGTGGTATCGGAATATCGGGTCATCGCAGATCGCAGATCGTAGATTGTGTATCGCATATCGCAGATCGCAGGTCGCAGATATTAGTCACTATGTGCTACTCTACGCGATTGTTGCAATATGCGACGTCGTACATCAGCTGTCGGAGATTTCTTAAGCTTTTCATTTAAGAGCGCTTATGGTGAATGCGATGCGATGAATTTCGCATCGTTTCTTCGTAGTTCGTTATGCTCATAAAAGAAGTGTTTCATTGCTTTGTTGCGATAAAATTCTAAGGAAAAACAAAAATTTTCTTAGAGATGTTTGTTTGAATTTTTATTAAGGGTCCCCTATTTGCTTGGTGTTATTGCTAATATCAAACAAAGAGGGGGGTTGTTGGTGGCCACAACAATGGCGATTCACTGGGAAGAACCAATTATCTCTAATTTTCTATTGAATTTCAACTTCCGAAATAGAAAAATTTTCATAAGTCTAAACTTTGTTATGGACAGATAGAGTACATTATGTCTTTCCTATCGATGATATTTTGTTTCAACCTTTCTATATTCCAATCGTTCGCTTCCTGAGGCTTAGTCCTTACATTTACACCAGCCATTACTTGGTCTTTTAAATATAAAATGAGGTCATCTCTGTCATGCTGGCCCTTTAAAATATGCTCATTTACCATAGGCAGAGCCTCTGCTGCGAGCAGGCGTCTATAGCCTCGACAGGGTTACCTGTTACCCAGCAATGATCCTTTATCCTGCTTAAGGCTATCTACAACTTTTTCAGAGAAAAACCCATTTTGATACTTTTTTTTTTTTTATTCTCTAAA